>JAQGAK010001602.1:0-29240 GCA_034696945.1 Lipothrix lubbocki | reverse complement strand
ATACAAAATTTGATACAAAATTTGATACAAAATTTGATACAAAATTTGATACAAAATTTGATACAAAATTTGATACACAAATTGATACAAATCTGATACAAAATTAAATATACAAATTGATAGACAAGTTGATACAAAATCTGATACAAAAGTCTGACACAAAAATTAAATGCAAAAATGAAATACAAAATGTGATACAAAAAATACAAAAATTGATACAAAAATCTGATAGAAAAGTTGATACAAAATTAAATACAAAAATTGATTCAAATAAAAATAAAGGAAATGACGAAACAATTGAAAAAAATTAGATATTAAAAATAAAAAGGCCGCGTACTCTAGCAATTGAAAAGTGACAATATTCGTGAGGTCGGTTTTGGCGGCGGCGGCGATGCTCCAGAGAGTGGCGGCGACAGCTTGAACGTAGTCCGGGACGACGCCCGCCGGACTGACGGCCGTGCTGCCCGCCTTGACGCCCTCCGCCACGGAGTCCAGCCACTGCGTGAGGATGACCAAGTTGTCGTAGCCGAAGTGCGGGACGTGGACGCAGAGCTTGTAGACCAACTCCACGACGGTGTGCAATTGGGAGAGGACGCCCATGGCGTGGGGATTTGCGTTCGCCACCATTCCTGCATTTTACAAATTAATTCATGTTAATCCCATTTAATTCTTAACATATACAACTTAAAGTAATTTTATTTAATTATTATAAAAATATTTAAATTAATTTTTTTGAAATTATTTATTATTAAAAATAATTATGTTGTTAAAAAAAATAATTTATTTAATTTCAAAAAAAATTAGAATACCATGGGAAAACCCGCGCTGGACAGGCCCAAGGAGCGCGACCATGAGAATTTCGCTGACGTCCTTGCGGAGGGAGCCGAACTGGAAGAGGACGGAGGAGACGTGGGGGAGGTAGACTTCCTGCGCCTTCAGACTCGCGACCGGCGCCATCAGCATGGAATAACAACTCTCCAGCATGTCCGGAATCCCCACGGCCGTCTCCACAATGTGACGGTGCAGCCCTTCGTTCACCACGCTCACGGACATCGCGCGGTCCATTATGTACATCCAATGGGCGCTATATGGAATTTAATCAAATATTGTTTAACAAAATGTTTTTTTAATTTATGAAAAAATTCTGTTTTTTATAGGAGAAGGTAGAAATAAAATTAATTTTGAAAAATTGGTAAGAAATAAATAATTTTGAAAAAATTATATAAAAAAAATCAAAATGTACCAAAGTACTTTCCACACATAAATCGGTACTTTTTGATGCTTCGCTGAAATTATATGTACCTACTGGTATTCAATTTATATATTTACCTAGCCTCCAAGCTCCGGACATTCTCCGCCGCACTGAGCCCTTCGAGGGCGGCCTCGCTAAACGTCGTACAGCCCAGGAGTCGGATTTGACTTAAGCCGAGATTACTCGAGTCCTTGGGTTTGAAAAGTCTGAGGAGAACAGTCTGAGCGACTTCAGGCTGAGTCAGTTGGATGTTGATTGTGGACAGGCCGCCGCACTGAACGGGCGGACCCATCGGCAGAGTCAGTCGGTCCCGGGAGACTTCCACCATCACGGCGGAGGGACAGGCAGCTGAATTATAATTAAATGAAATAAATACAAAATTTGATTCCATAATTGAGAAAAATAAATACACAATCTGATACAAAAATAGATACAGTTTCTGATACAAAAATTAATATAATTCCTGATACAGAAATAAATACAATTCCTGATACAAAAATAAATACAATTCCTGATACAAAAATAAATACAATTCCTGATACAAAAATAAATACAACATAAATACAATTTCTAATACAAAAATAAATACAATTCCTGATACAAAAATAAATACAAAATAATTTGACTCACTCGAAACGGAAGTGGTCATATGAGGAAGAATTTGAACTTCCTTGAGGAGAATAGCGCAGGGGAGGGAGATGGTGAGTTCGAGGAAGGTCTCTTCGGGTAGAAAATGATAGCTCCAGACAGGAGTTCGGGCTCTCCGATGTGGCGGTGTGGCCTGGAGGAGGACTTCAGAGGGATGAGCGGAGAAATTGGAGGAAGAGATATTTCCAAGGGGCGCGACATTAATAATTCCTTCCGGGAGGTCGAACTGATCACTCCCGAATTTCTTCTGGCCAAAGATCGCGTTCGTGTCCGTGCGCCCAATGTACTGCGTGAGGATTGAGACGAAGGTCGGGCAGCTACTGAAGAATTTCCTCGTGCTGCTGATCAATTTGTCGCAGACGGACTCCACGCATTTCAAGTCGTTGAATTCCTTCAGCTGCTCCTCCTTGCTGATTACCTTCAGGACCATCAGCACGAATGTTTCCGAGACGATGAGCGGGCAGTGGAAGTCGTCGTAGGCAGATTCTGTATTCATAAATAGAAATACAAAATTTAATACAAAATTCCGTTGAAAAACTGATACAAAAATAAATACAACATTTGATGGAAGAACTGATACAAAATTAAATTCAAAATTTGATACAAAAATTGATAGAAAGACTGATTCGAAAAATTTATAGAAAAACTGATACAAAAATTGATAGAAAAACTAATACAAAAATTGATAGAAAAACTGATACAAAAATTGATAGAAAGACTGATTCGAAAAATTGATAGAAAAACTAATACAAAAATTGATAGAAAAACTGATACAAAAATTGATAGAAAAACTCATACAAAAATTGATAGAAAAACTAATACAAAAATTGATAGAAAAACTGATACAAAAATTGATAGAAAAACTGATACAAAAATAAATACAAGAATTGATACAAAAATAATAATAATAATAAAACTTACTGGACAGAAACTTGAAAATGGGCTGAATGGTTGATCCCGGGGAGGACGCACTACTATTTAATTTGCAAAAGAGATGGATGACGGCATCGACGACCGTCGCCGGATTGGAGGTTTCCATGATATTAAAGGCGCTGAGGAGATCTCCAGATACTAAAACATGGATTCCGTTCGGATTCGCCAGGACGGAGAGGATCCTCATCATCGTTTTCTCCATGTGGAGCACTAAATTTGAAAGAATTGACAAAAATTAATTTCAGAATACAAACGTAAGTTCCGAAAATAGACAATGTTTAAAATTAACAAAAAACAACGGAATATTTTGTTCTTACCGATATCGCCAATAGTTTTGGGCTGTCGCTCCTTCGTAAATCGACTGAGCGGCTCTTGCAGAACTCCGTCGAAGACTTTTAACCGCTGGAGGATCGGCATGCTCCTTAGGAATTCCGTGACTTCGGGATTGTGAGTGGCGGAGAGGGTCGGATCAGACTTGTAGGGGAGGGAGAGGCAGGAGGCGACGAAGGAGACGAGGCGGAACATGATCTGCTCGAAATTCAGAATTTTCCCCCTCCCGTTATTCAGTTCCGTGGCGGTCGCGCCACAATTTGTCGGAGTTGAGGATTGTTGTGGCGGATTGACGGAGGACGAGCCCCCCGTTTTCAGTTCCGTGTTCGACCGGATCGAGATTTTATTCGGGAAGAACACGAACAGATGGAGAGACAGAGCTGTGAAAAAACAATACAAAAATATTACACAATGTGATACAAAAATTGATACAAAAATTTATGTAAAAATTGATACAACAATTTATGCAATAATTGATACAAAAAATAATACAAAAATTGATACAAAAAATAATACAAAAATTTATGCAAAAATTGATACAAAAAATAATACAAAAATTTATGCAAAAATTGATACAAAATTTGATACAAAACTTGATACGAAATTTGATACAAAATTTAAAAAAATCTCGTCTTACCAAATTGCTCAATAATATTGATAACAGTACTGGCATCTTCATAAGAAAGGTCAGGGCAGGTGACGCGGTCGAGGAACTTGTTGAAGGCGTCGAGGGGGAAGTCGGAGTTGAGGAAGGGGCCGGACAAGAATAGACAGAGGACTCGTAAAAGAATTTCCTTGAGGCAGGCCGTCCATGGGGTGTCGTGGGACAACTCCCTCAGTCGCGTTAGAAAATTGTAAAATTGCTGGCAGACAGTCGGACCGGCCTGCAACAATTAAATTTGTTAAAAGAGAATTAATTAAATCCAAGAAAAAATTATAAATACGAGAAATTAATTCAAAAAAATTAATCGACATAAAATTGAAAATAAATTTGAAAAAACAGAAAACAATGAAAATACGCACGGAGACGATGTGTGTTTTCTGAAGATTCATGCCTGACCCGGAGATAAAGCGGAGGATCATGTCCGGGAAATGTTTGTCCTGGAGGATGTACAGCCATTCGCCGTTCGGAGCACCGGGCGTCCTCTGATTCGCTACTAAAGTCAGGCATTGGAAGGCCAAGCCCCACTCCTGAACGCCGATTCCAGTGTTTCTAGCAATTTCATTAATTATTTAAAATTCAAAGTTTACTTATGACTATTAAAAATCAGTTTAATTTAGAGAACTATATATCAAATTAATTAAATTAAAATAAATTAATTAAAATAATTTATTAATTAATTAATTATATTAAAATAAAATAATTTAACTGTATTTAATTAATATAAATAAAAAATTCATATCTCAACTAAAACTATAAAATAACAGAAAAATGTATTTAAAATTCATGTTTACTTGCTACACGCCATAATCAGGGCTGAAATTGATTCCCGTGACAAAGGTACGGCAGGATTAATAGTTTGAGCATCTTCCGGGCCATTTCCAGGTAATTCTAAATTAATGCTGATCCATAATTGTAACGCTTTCTCGATACTCACGGAACAGTTCTGTAATAAAATACATAAATACATAATACAAACATAAATAAATACAAAAATTGATACAAAAATAAATAAATACAAAAACAGGTAGAAAGATAAATACAAAAATAAATTGCAAAATTGATACAAAAATAAATTGTAAAATACAAAAATAAAATATAACCTCTGAAGCCATCATTTCAAAAATGCGTTGAAAGCAGTTGACGAGCATTCGGCAGGAGTTGACTCCGCTGGTCGGGGACGAGCTGACTGGGACTTTATTCGCTGCTCCGGCCAGATTTTTCAGCATTTCCGTCGGTATCTGTGGGTTAATCGAAAAAAAATTAAAAATAAATTTTATTAAAAAAAATACTAAAATTAAAATAAATAACTAAACTTAATCCTGGTACTCATCATCATGTGTTTCTTTTCTATTGGAAAATATTGCACACGCAGAAAATAATTTATGAAATTAATTAAAAATAAATTGTAAATTTTACCTCCAACGGCGCCTTAAGGGACTGAGTCAGGACTTCCGAATCCACGACGGCCATCATCCTCAATCTCAGCTCCGTCGTGCTCTCCACTCCGCTTTCCAGTCGAGCATCCAGCGCAGTCGAAATGCTTCAAAAATATTTATTTTTTAATTTAATTCCGTTTTTATTCAAATTCATGTTTCAGTAATTTCTTAAAAAATATTCATTAATTTAAAAATCAAATCAGGTAAATCATTTTATATATCGAGTTTTTATTGAATTCATTTAAAAACATTTATATATTTTTAAAAAAACCATTTAAATATGTTTCAAAAAATCCATCTAAATCTAATTATTTTCAAACAATCCAATTATTTTTTAAAAAATCCAATTATTTTTTCAAAAATCCAATTATTTTTTCAAAAATCCAATTATTTTTTCAAAAATCCCAATATTTTTTAAAAAAATCCCATTATTTTTCAAATCCAAGTATTAAAATTATTTAAATTATTATTATTTAAATAATTACAATTATTTAAAAAAATCCAACTATTTGAAAACAAATCCAATTATTTTAAAAAAATCCCACTAATTTCAAATAATTGATTTGGAAAACAGAAATTAATGAAAAAAATCAAAGGCACAAATAAATTAATTAAAAAATCAATGGAAAGATCAAATGAATTAAAATAAAATTGAAGAAATGAATATTGAAGAAACCTCGTGACGCATGGGGACAACTTCTTGAGATGATGTTTGCGGTGATGATGGGAGGAGGATCCGCTGCTGCGTTTAAGGAGTGGCGGCTGGGCCGGTAGTAGATTTTGTTGCTGATGTTGTTGTTGATGGGCGAGACTGAAGCTGAGCTCGATGTGACTCTCGAGGAGGTCGTCGTAGTCGCTCTCTCCGGAGTCCAGACTCACGGCGGGCTCGGAGTTGCTCAGGATGGACGCCGCGTCCACTTCATCCACTAACATGGCGTCCTCCACGGATTCCGCCAAATGATTATTTTTCTCTTCCTGCAGTAATAATTGTTCTTCCGTCTCCGCCATCGTAATATTATTCCCTCCTCCTCCTCCGGAGGACAATTCCTCATCATCCTCATCGATCAACATGTCTTCTTCTTCGTCATCTTGTTGCTCTTGTTGCAATTGCTGTTGTCGTCGTCGTCGGGAATTACTGGAAGATTCTTCAATTTTCGTCATCATCATCGACAATTTCGAGGATTTAGAATTATCGAGAGACGTCGAAGTCGAGATCGTTGAGCTCTTCGGCAAAAATATCCGTTCAACTTCGAGAATATCCTGGAGGAGGCACATGATGGCGTGGGAGACCCAGGAGGAGCTCCAATTCCGCTGCCGGACGTAGTCGCTCCCCACGGCGGTCATTATTAATCGAACGATTTGCTCCTCTTCGGGGAATATCGCGCTCAGGGGGATGGCGGGTCGGCAGGCAGTCGCGATCCGGGCCAGGGCCTTGCAGACGATCAAGTAAACGTCGGAATTGCACGTCGAGTCCATCCGGAGTAATAAGAGGCCCAGGCCCTTGGCCACGTTCAGGCACAGCGCCGGATTCAAATTCAGATTGACTTCCGTGTCCGAACAGCACTTGTCCGAATCGTCCTTAGAATGGTCCTTCGAACCTGAATAAATCAATGGGGGAGAGAATTTCCAATTAGGAATTATAGACTGTAATGTTTCTATATAAATACAAAAATTGATACAAAAATTGATACAAAAATTGATACAAAAATTGATACAAAAATTGATACAAAAATCAATACGAAAAATAATACAAAAATTATTACAAAAACTGATACAAAAATCGATACAAAAACTCAACAAAAATAAATACAACAATTAATACAAAAACTAATACAAAAACTAATACAAAAACTAATACAAAAACTAATACAAAAATTTATACAAAAAATAATACAAAAATTGATATACACAAAATAATACAAAAAATTGATACAAAAATCGATACAAACATTAATACAAAAATTATAGTTTAAGCAATTTAATTTAAATAAATCATCTCAAAATACTGCAACATCATTTCCAAATAGTACAAAATCATGTAATATACTAGGAAATTAATTCAAATCAGTACTAAATCACCAGAAAAATAGAGCAAAAATCATGAAAAAAATTTCAACAATCAACAAAAAATACTACAAAATCATGGAAAAATACTGCAAAATCAACTAATCAGACTACCAAATCACCTTTAAAATCCTTAAAAATATAACAAAATGAATCACAATCGATTAAAAATACGCAAGTCAATTTAAAACAACTACAAATACAAAAAAATCAATCAAAAACAGCTAAAAAGATTCAAAATCAATCAAAAACAACTGAAAATCAGCTCAAATTACAAAAAATCTTCTAAAAAACAACAAAATCTTTTAAAAATCTTACCAAATAAACTAAAAATACTAGAAAATTAACTAAGATCACTAAACAAAATCATTTGAAAACACTATATAAAATTAAACACAAAAAGTTCAAAATCAACAAAAACACTCCAAAAAACTGATTAAAATTCACCAAAATCCTACAAAATTAATCAAAGTCGACTAAAAATCAATCAAAAATACTTGAAAATCCCCTTCAAGATACTATAAAATCATCTAAAAATACTTGAAAATCCCCTTCAAGATACTATAAAATCATCTAAAAATCTTGGAAAATCAACTAAAAATACTTAAAAAAATCTGTTGAAAATACTAGAAAGTCCACTAAATAAAAATCATCGAAAAATACTGCAAAATGAACTAAAAAAACTATACCAAATCAACTAAAATCACTCCAAACTCAACTACAAATCAGCTACAAAATCATCTAAAAACACTAAATGGAAGAAAATGTTCTAAAAATAAATACAACTAAATGATTAACATAAATAAATAAAAAAAAAGGTCCTTCGAACCTAGAAATCGATTCCGGTAGAGCATTTCGGAGCGGCGGATCTGGAGCAAGTCCTTGAAATGCTTCGAGCTCTGGAGCTTAATGCTCTTCCCGATGCTCGCCTGCTTCTGCTTAATTGCCTCGATCTTATTCCCCAGCGCACTGAGCTGAGAGCCTAGACCTCCTTGAATCAGGGCGCTGCTGGCCCCACCACCACTAGCGCCACCACCACCGGCGCCCCCGCCTGGAGAACTATTCTGATAACCCAGCCCCGCCGCCACATTATCCAATTCCTCCAATTTCTGCTTCGTCGCCATGATCTTCTTCTGGATCCGGCGCTTGAAGCCGGACACGGAGGACGAGGACGACTTGGGATTCGTGATCCGGCGGTAGAGGGCGCTCTCCCCTTGGATAAAGTCCCAGCGGGAATTCAAACAGATGGATTCCTTCGTCCCGTCCTTCCTCTCTCTATGTTTGTTTGATGATGATGATAATCCACCAGAATTCGCCGATGAATTCGAATTTGATAGTCCTTCGAGCACCGTGCAATTCACGCCATCCAGACAGAGACACAGGAACATGACGACCCAGCCCAGGAGTGTCATATCGATCTTGGACCTCAAAAACCCCGAAGGTTCCTGGATCGGGACCAGAAGTTCCTCCAGAAGTTCCATCGCCGCCTCCAGCACCGAGGAATTCTGACCACTCAGGAGAGCCTTCTGACCCAAGTAGACCAATAGGATGAAGACCCGGTCTTGGGGGAAGATACTGCTGTTGTTCGAGGACGAGAATAAATTCTTGAGGGTCGAGGCCAGGAATTGTCCCCACCAGGGCTGGAATCCACAGACCCGGAGCATTAATGTGCAGGTGGATAATTGACATTGACCGTTTTCCAGGACGCAGACGTTCCGGAAGAGGGCTTCGCACATCGGGAGGTCCAGATTTTTATGGAGAGTCATCGCCATTTGCTGGGGGAGGGAACTATTAATATTATTATTATTGTTGCTGATGATGAAGCTGATCCCGAGGAGGGATTCGATGAGGAACTCTGAGATGATGTGGACTTTGTCCGTGCAGATTTGGGGGAGGGACCCGATTGGGGAAATGTTCGCCGTGGCGGAGGAGTTGGTTGTGGTCGTCGTTGCTGAAGCGGTTGACATAGAAATTCCAACTCCAATTCCCACAGCAGCGGAAGAAGACGATGAGATCGGGAAGGGACTCAAGGACTTCTGCAACCTCTTCATCACATTCTTGGCGACGTTGAGCTGCTGCTGGAGCGTGATGCAGTCCTGGTAGGCGACGAGGATCGTCTGGTCGGAGTTCGTGGCCAGTCCGAGCTTGTTCCGCTCCTTCCCCTTGGGGAGGTAATAGGAGATGTGGTCCAGGGAGGAGATCTCGGGCTTTAATAATGGTTCCAGTAAGCGCTTCAATTTGGTGCAGGAGAGTTGGTAGCGACAGCCGATGTCCTCGACGAGGGAGGAGAGGACGGATAAGTGGCCCTGGATGTTGACGGGGGAGAGGACGGTCACTTCGGGCGGGAGGGACGCCATGCCCCGGCCCAGGTCCGTCGGCAGCACCACCGTGTGACCGTAGAACATTCCGACAGGGATCCGACATTTTGTGGTGCCCATGCCGTAGCGGCCGATTGTCGTTATCTAAAAAAAAGGGGGGAAATTCAGACATCAAATTATTACTTGATTAATTGAATTGGTATTTGTATCAGAAATTTCCTGTATTAAATTTTGCGTCCATTGTTTCATTAAAATTTTGTATTACTTCATATGTTAATTTATTTTGTATTAAATTTTGTATTACTTGATATGTTAATTTAGTTTGAATTAAATTTTGTACTAATGTTTGCATTTATTTTTGTATTAATTTTTTGTATTAATTTATTTTTGTAATTGCTTTTGTATCAAGTATTAATTTTGGATTAATTTATTTTTGTAATTACTTTTGTATCAAGTATTAATTTTGTATTAATTGATTTTTGTAATTACTGTTGTATTAATTTATTTTTGTATTTACTTTTGTATCAAGTATTAATTTTGTATTAATTTATTTTTGTATTTACTTTTGTATCAAGTATTAATTTTGTATTTATTTATTTTTGTATTTACTTTTGTATCAAGTATTAATTTTGTATTATTAACTATTGGATCAAGTAATTATTTCGCATTTGCTTTATATATGTATTGATTTGAATCAAATCTAGTATTTTTTTCGTATTTACTTTTGTATCCAGTTTTGTATTTTTATTCTGAATTAATTTTGGATCAATTTTTTATTTATTTTGCATTTATTTTTGGATAAAATTGTGTATTTATTGATGTATATATTTACGTATTCAGATTTCTATCAATTTTCTGTATTTAGTAATTTAGTTTCGTGTCAACCTTTGTACTAATTTTGTATCAATTATTCTATCAATCTTTGTATCAATTTTTGTATCAATATTTGTGTAAATTTTTCTATTATTCTTTGTATCACTATTTCGTATTAATTTTTGTGCTTGTATTTCCATAAATCTGGACATTTACTTTTGAAAAAGAATGAAAAGTTTTGATTTGGTAATGATTGTTAGTACCTTGAGGTATCTGCAGACGGGCGGGGGCTGAAGGTCACAGATGACGAGACTCCTCATCCCGATATCCGACGCGACGATGAGTCTCTGGCCGTCCGTCTCCTCCCGGTGGACCCAAATGTCAATGGACAGGGAGACCAAGTCGTTGCAGCTGGGGATGACCATGTCCGTGAGGAGGATCGGGGCTCCGAAGTCCAGCACGACGAATCTCCTCGCTCCGGAGTGCATGCGGTCGATCACGAGGGCTTGTTGTGGGGGGACGTACATCATCTGTTGCCATGGCGACAGGAGTAAACGGAGGCCGTCGCCCTCGTCGGTTGTTGTTGTTGTTGTCGCCGCTGCTGCTGCGGAAGAAGAAGTGCTCGCTTGTTGTTGCTGCTGCTGTTGTTGTTGAGCTTGAGCATTTGTTGTTGAAATTGTCGCAGGCGCCGTTGTTGTTTTTCCTGTTGTTGCTCCTCCTCCTGCTGCTGAACCGGAAGTTGGACCGGAAGTGATAATTGTTGTTGTTGGTGTTGTCGCTTTAGTTGTTGTTAAAGCAGCCGCAGCAGCAGGAGCATTTATTGTTGTTCCTGCTGTTATTGATTTAGTTGTTGTTGTTGTTGATTTTGTTGTGGTTGTTCCTGGATTTGTTGTTGCTGTTGTTGATGGCGGAATTAGACTTGAAGTTTTCAAGGTTGGAGGAAGAATTGCTGAAGAATAGATTGAGGATTTGTTGCCGCCGCCGCCAAGACTGGCGGGGACGGGCGGCGGGGCGGGCGTGAGGTAGGAAAACATGTGATGGCCGGGATGATTGTAGCCGCCGACGCCGGAGGAAGAAACCGCGGAATGGTAACCGCCGCCGCCCACTCCACCCGCCGCGGGTTGAATGAAGGGTCCGAAGACTTTGGAGGTGCCGGGGCCGGCGGTGGCCGACGTCCCGTCCGGCTTCACCACCATCGTCAACACTCCGACTTTATTCCAATTCCCGCCCGTCCCGAACTGAAAGCCGCCGCCGTCCGAGTACTCAACTTTATTCCCCAGGAACCCCCCGTTGAAGTCCGTGAGGAAGTCGGAGAAGGCTTCCGGGGCATCCATCTTCAGGGCCTTCTGGAGCATCATTATCTGCTCTACCTGCAAAATTCCATTACGAAAACATTTTAGACGAGGATTTTGGCGGGGAAATGCGAAATGTTGATTGACAAATTCATAAACAAATTGAAAAACAATTAACAAAAACAAATTGAAAAACATTTAAAATGAATTGAAAAATGCAAAAATGAATTGAAAAATACAAAATTAAATTGAAAAATACAACAATAAATTGAAAATTCAAACATCAACTAATAAATACTCAAAAAAATAATCTCAAAGATACTAAATATAATTCAAAATCAGTTAAAAATACTGCAAAATTAATTAAAAATACAACAAAATCGTGTTCTCTAAAGCTATTAGGAAATCAGCGAAAAATCTAATAAACACAATTTAAATAGAGTCCATTCCTAACTAAAACAAAGTGCAAAATCATCTAAAAATACCAAAATTAATTGAAAATCTTACAAAATTACAAATAAAAACAGTCAAAAATTAAATTCTGCAATCCAAAAAATTAAACACGGATCGGACAAACACAAATTTAAAGACAAGACACATTTAAAAATCAACCTGAGAGATACTACAAACAGAGGTAAATTTACTAGAAATCATTTTAAAATAATATGAAAACCCTTAATATGAAAATAAACTACAAAACTATCAAAAATATTACAAAATCATCTAAACCTCAACTTGAAATACTACAAAATTAACAAACAACTATAAATAAAATCATCGAAAAACCCTACAAAATCATTTAAAACACCTACAAAATCATTTCAAACAACTACGAAATCATTTAAAACAACTACAAAATCAGGTCTAAATCATTTAAAACAAGTACAAAATCATCTGAAAACGAATTAAAATAATTTAAAAACAGGACAAATATTATCTGAAAAACACTGGAAAATCGTCTAAAAGAAGTGGATTGAGCGTACTTTGTCAGGTACAGATTTCTTGCTGCCCTCCCCCGTGGGCATATTGGTGAAGGGCTCGAAGGGCTGGGGGAAGGGGACGGCGCTCAGGGAGCTGCTCCCGATTCCCAAATCGATCTTCTCGATCCTCGTCCCATCGCTCGCGGCGTGACAAGTGAAGTGGAGCGGCTCGACTTCCAGGAGTCCCTGGATCTGTTGCTTGGGGGAGAGGAGACCGACCTTCCCCCAACGGAGACTCAGCGGATTCCCCACGAGCAAGTCCCGGAAGTCCACGTCCTTGAGGCCCCAGAGGTGGAAAGTGCCGGAGCCGGGCGTCGTCTGGTGATGATCCCCGCCACACATCCCGGCGTAGGTGAGGGGGTGGGAGTAGGACTTTGTGACTGGGGGCAGCTCCACCTCGAAGAGTTCGGGCTCGAAGGGAGTTCCGTAGAGGCCGAAGCGCGTGCGGAGGAGGGCGTGCATGGGGTCCGTCCGTTTGTGAAGCTCCTCGGACACGGAGCGGAGGAGGTTGAGGAGCGTCTCCCGGGTCAGGTGAAGGTTCTCGGAGCGGACGCGGTTCAGGAGGAGGAAATACCATTGGAGGGAGCCGGCGGAGATGCACGTGATTGTGTTCGGGAGGAGATTTAACAGACTCTCGAGGAGTTCGGGGAGGAAGCCCGTCCGAGCCATTTTCGGGTGGTAATTCTCCATTGCACTGGAATTACATTAAAGAAATACAAAAATTATTATCAAAATTGATACAATATTTCATACAAAACTAAACACAAAAAGAAATACAAAATTTGATACAACTATTTTATACAAAAATGAACTACCAAAATTGATACAAAAACAAATACAAAAATTGATACAAAAATAAATACAAAATCAACTGCAAAAATTGATACAAAAATAAATACAAAAATAAATACAAAATCAACTGCAAAAATTAATACCAAATTAACTACAAAAAGTAGTACAAAAATAAATAAAAAAACAAATGCAAAAATAAATAAAAAACAAATGCAAAAAAAAAAAAAAAAAAAAAAACTGATACAAAATTGACACAACAATTGATACAAAAATAAATACAAAATGGACACAACAATTGATACAAAAATAAATACAAAATGGACACAACAATTGATACAAAAATTGATTCAAAACTAAACACAAAATTTGAAACAAAAATGAATACAAAGCATGATACATACATAAATACACAATTTGATTTACAAATTGATCCAAAATTTGATACAAAAACATCAAAAACTGATCCAAAATTTGATACAAAAACTGATCCAAAATTTGATCCGAATATAAATACAAAATTTGATTTAAAAATTGATAGAAAAACTGCTCCAAAATTTAATACAACATTTGATACAAAAACTGCTCCAAAATTTGATATAACATTTAATACAAAAGCTGCTCCAAAATTTGATACAAAAAAGGATAGAAAACCTGATACAAAAATTGATAGAAAAACTAATACAAAAATAAATACAAAAACTGATAAAAAATGAATAGAAAAACTGATGCAAAAATAATTACAAAACTGATAGAAAATGAATACAAAGATTGATACAAAAATTGTTACAAAAATAACTACAAAAATTAATACAAAAATTGATGGAAAAATTGATACAAAAATTGGTACTGAAACAAATACATAAAAATGATTATTATCTTTTGTTTGAAATCCCCAAGAGGAACTTACTCAATGCAGAGCACTAGTAGTTTGGCACATTTGTGCGAGGTGGAGCGGTCCGCATTGAGGATCCCGTGGTAGATTAAGGCACTGAGCTTGGTCTGGATGGTGTTGATGAAGGCGAGTTGGTAGGCGGCGTTGCCGACTTGCGGGCCGCAGAGGTTCACGGCCGCGATCCACACGAGGAGGTCCAGGGCGCTGTTCTGCGCCGCGCAGGACTTGTCCTCCCCCTCAAACACCGCGTTCGCCAGCAGCTTCCCCACGAAGTCCACGGACGTCAGCATCACGCGCCGCTCTTGCCTGTGTGAGTGGGCAACAATTATTATTATTTCCATTAATTTATCCACCTAATTTATTATTAATTTCCACTTATTTTTATTACTTAATCATTCTTTAATGAATTTAAACTATTTTTACTTATTTTCCCCATTATTTTTGAATTATTTAAAATTAAATTCTGAATTATTTAAAATTAAATTCTGAATTATTTAAAATTAAATTCCGAATTATTTAAAATTAAATTCTAAATTATTTAAAAGTAAATTCTGAATTATTAAATTATTTTATAATTTCTACAACTAAAAACAAAAAATTAATAATCCTCACTCCTCAAAAGCCAGGGAGCTGGGTTTACTCTGTCGGATCGTGATGGAGATCTCATTGAGCCAGTCGCAGCCGCCGTAATCCTTCTTCTTCTCCACTTCCGGAATGCTCCCGTCCATCATTTTGTGGATCGGGTGCTGTTGGAGGAAGGGATTGGTGGCGGGATTCATGCCGAAGATCGGCGGTTCATACTTGATTTTGAAGCCTGAAGACGAAGAACTATTTCCCGCCGCGCTACTTTTCCTCGCTCCTGATGAACTTGTTGTCGCCGCTGAAGATGTCGGATCCTCTTTCTTATTACTCCTCCGCTCCTTCATATTCTTCGCCTTGATGTGCAAATAGAAGTTCCGGCCCTTGCTCAGCATCAAACTCGGACTCGTCATCACGATGCTCCCGCCCTGCGCGCTCAAGTCCACGTGCGCTCCCAGATCCAGCGGCCCGCAGACAATCTCCGCATTGATGCTCTTCAGGAATTCATTTGACGGCGTTTTTAATTTATTTAGGGTCCCGAAATCAATCACGGAATCCACTTCCTTTTTATTTTTCTCGGCCGACGTCGTCATCGAAACTTCCCTCTTGCTCTTCGTCGCCTTGTAGAGCGTCACTTGGATCGTGGGGAGGCTCATGCAGCCCATTTGGAGGATGAATTTCAAGTCCAGGTGCCCGACGTACGTGGATTTCGGGAGCGTTAATTCAAAGAGATGCTCCTTCTTCGAGTTTTTGTTCCGCTGGAGCCGCCAGCTGAGCGTCGAGGTGCAAATCTCGTTCTCGTGATGAAGGTGCTGCGGATGCTTCCGCTCCTTCTGCTCCTGAATGATCTTGACCCAGCAGGATGGGACATTTGCTGTAAAAGGTTTCAAATTCTCGAAGAGAGTGAGTTGGAGGAGTTGCTTCATCGAGGAGAGGTTTTGTGTGGGACGCTGGGAGATTAATTTCGGGAGGTTCCCAAAGATCCCTGATCCACCAGCTGACCCATCAGCTCTTGCTCCTGATCCTCCACCACCGGTGGATCCTCCATCACCAAATAATGACAGGGATTTCAGAAAGGCCTTATTGCTATCAGATTCGGAATTCCCATTGCTCAGGGGGAAGGTCTCGATGCTCCCCTGACGATTCCCGCAGCAGAGGCGCTCCAGACTGGCGCAGTAGGACACGGACGTGATATTCGATTGGTTGATCCGGTGCAGGATCGATAGTCCGTTGAGGCTGAAGACGGTCACGTTCCCGAATTTATGGACGACGGCCAAGGCCGGAGTTTCCAGGATGTCCACGGGGATCAGGCAGAGGTCCTCGATGATTTCGGGGGCGGACTCCAGTTTTTTCGTTACAAATGACGTCGGATCCAGCTGCAAATTATTGTTGTTGGATTCTTTAATGTTAAAGATGGAGATAGCGCCATGGACTTCCTGATCAAGTTTTGCGGTTTTCGAAGTTGATATCGGGGATTCCTGATCCATTTTAATTGTTTTCGAAGAAGTCGATATCGGGGATTCCTGATCCATTTCCGTTGTTTTCAAAGTCGATTTCGGTGATTCCTGATCAATATTGAATGTCGAAGACGCTGATGGTGATGACGACATCGATACCGGGGTCATCGCTTCCAGAACGGCGATGACTTGGGAGTCCGTCGGGAGCAAATGCTTGATGAAGCAGTGTTTGAGGTCGGGCGGGAGATTAATTTTCTGAATTAGGAGTGGGCCGGGGAGTTTGTTATTCATGGAAGAAGAATTGATGTCGTCTTGTTGTTTTTGCTTATTTGCTGCTGCTGCTAATTGCGCTGCTGCTGTTCCGGATGCCGAAGACCCCGCTTTCTTCTTCAGCGGCACGGCCACCGGCGGCGTCTGACCCGCCGTGGAGGAAACTAAATCCAGGATGAGGGTCCCGGAGGAGTCGGACATGTTCATGTCGGAGAAGATGCTCACGGAGTCGGACATCATGTCAGACTCGGACATGTAGGACACGAAGAGGTCGTCATCGTCCATCTGGGACTCTTGTTTCGTGCCGGAACTCGTGGCGGAAGTCACTTTGAAGTCCGACGGGATGTCTTTCTTCACTTCTTCCGTGATTGTGTTCGGCCCGAGACTGTAGACTAAGAATATTGGCAATAATAACTTTTCTTCCGGATCCGACGACGATGTTGTTGATGATGATGATGATCGAAGGATCTTCCCCGCCACCAAAACTGACGGAGTCGGCTTTTTCCCCTCCCGCCCGCCCGTCAGTGGGCCAATCACTGCGGCGGAAGTCAATTCGATCTGGGCGTCGGGGCTGGAGTCTGTGGGATTCAAAGGGACATTTCAACAATTATTACTGCGACCGAATCAAAATTCCCAGTGGTTTTTCCAAAAATCCAAAAAAAAACAACTAAAAATATTCGAAAACAACTAAATTTGTCAGAAAAAACAACTAGCATTGTCAAAACAAACAACCCAAAATGTTTAAAAAAACAACTACCAATATTTTTAAAACAACAAAAATATTTTTTTTAAATATTAAAAACATTTTAAAAAACTACAAAATATTTTTTATACAAAAATATTTCTAAATAAACAATTGGAATATTAAAAAAACAACACATATTTAAAAAAAAAACATCCCAAATATTAAAAAAACAACTTAAAATACTAAAAAAAACATCCCAATTATTTTTAAAAGCTCAAAAATGTTTTTTTACATTTTACAAGAAAAACAACTAAAAATACAATAAAAACAACTAAAATTACAATAAAAACAACTAAAATTACAATAAAAACAACTAAAATTACAATAAAAACGCCTAAAATTAAAATAATAAATAGTAGAAATTCAAATTAAATCAAAGAATTGAATTGAAAAACCATGTACAATGAAAAAATGGTTAAATTAAAGTGGGACCTTGAGTAATTGGAAGTAAATTCTTGAACTCGACTTGGTCCATGACCCAGGCCTCCTTGGGTTTGGTGTGGACGTCGCTGTAGGAGTCTTGGAGGAGAATGTTGCGGGGAGTGACTTGGAATTGGAGGGCCTCCCTGGCCTGCTTGGCGACGTCCCAGACGGAGAGGATTCCGTTTTGGTAGGCGATGACGGCGGCGTTGGCGTAGCTGCTCTTGCCCAGGATCGGTCGTCCTCCTCCTCTTTCCCCGGCGGGGGATAATTTGGGGAGGAAGGCGGGCGCCGTGGCGTAGGAAAGGTACAGAGGGACGTTGTGCGTGTGCTCCCCGCGGACGAAGGGACAGAAGGGAGAGTGACGCTCGTGCTCCGACCACGGCTCGTCCGTCGGCTCCCAACTCACCAAGCACACGTTGCAGGTAAAACAGAGCGCCCGGTCGTCCCCGTTACTCCCGGGATTGTGGTAGAAGCCCGCTTGCGCCATCTTCTCGGGGAGGGCCCACCTTTGGAATAAAAAGAAAATTCACAATTTGGAATTTATTCTCTATTTTACTTTGTATCAGTTGTTGTAATTATTTTTTGTATCAGTTGTATTTATTTTTAATTTTGCATAGATTTTTGCAGCTGTTTTTATTTTGTATCAATTTTTGCATTTATTTTTTATTTTGTGTCGATTTTTGCATTTATTTTTGAAGTTGTATCGATTTTTGCATTTATTTTTAATTTGAATCAAGTTTTGTATTTGTTTTTGATTTTGTAACGATTTTTGTATTTATTTTTGATTTTGGAACGATTTGTGCATTTATTTTTTATTTGAATCAAGTTTTGAATTTATTTTTTATTTTGTATCGATTTTTGTATTTGTTTTTTATTTTGTATCGATTTCTGTATTTACTTCTAATTTTGTATCAATTTTTGTATTTACTTTTTTTTTGCATCGGCTTCTGTATTTATTTGTAGTTTTGTAAGAATTTTTGTATTTACTTTTAATTTTGTATCAATTTTGGCATTTATTATTAATTAAATTTTTAATTTGGTATCACTTTTTGTATCAATTTTCAATTTTATTTTTGTATTTATTTAAATTTTGTTTCAATTCTTGTATTAATTTTTTATCAGCGTCTGGATTTACTTTTGAATGTATTTTGTACCAAGTTTTGTATTTTATTTTGTATCCAGTTTTATATTTTATTTTAATTTTGTATATTTATTTTATATTCACTTTTTGATGTTTGTATCAGTTTCTCCATTTCTGCTTGCATTTATTTTAGTATTCTTGAATTTTCTAATAGAAATGAAAATATTGAATAAATTCTTTACTTATAATCCGTGTGCGGCCAATTTGCAAAAGTCTGAAGACGAGAGGATTCGCTAAACATTTGAGTTTTGTCTAAAGGAAGGTCCGTGTCGACTTTGCCGGGCGGCAGGATCATGTTGAGGCGTTCCAGGATGGAGGAAGCAATGGAGAGTTGGGGGATGTAGGCATTCTTCTTCCACAATTCCGTCACCATGGACTGGAACGTGGATTTTAATACTGAATGTGGTAACTCGAGCTTGACTGTGCTCCACTGCGAGGGAAAAGAATACAATTCAATGAAACACCCTTAATAAACATCAATTAATTCTTTTAATTTGAAATCCGCTGGTGTTTTAATTACATTTTTTTGTAAATTTGTTGATTATAGATTAAAGAATAAAAATTACTTTTTCCTTCTTCACCGACAGCGTCCCAAAATCAGACTCTTTGTTCACAACGGCCTTCAACTGCTTTTCTACTTCCAAAGTGTCCGACTCGTTGGCCACATCCACGGCAGCCAGGGAGTGACATAAGCTCTCAGCCTATCAAAAGGGTAGAATATTTATTTTTTTAACTAATTTTCTTAAAAATTGATCCAGAAATTTGATAGAAAATTAACTACAAAAACTGATACAAAATTACATACAAAAATCGATACAAAAATAACTACAAAAACTGATACAAAATTACATACAAAAATCGATACATACAAAAATAACTACAAGAATTGATACAAAACTAAATACAAAAATCGATACAAAATTAACTACAAAAATCGATACAAAATTAAATATAGGAATTAATACAGAAGTAAATACAAAATTGATACAAAATTAAATACAAGAATTAATACAAAATTGATACAAAATTAAATACAAGAATTATTACAAAATTAAATACAAGAATTATTACAACATTAAATAGAAATTTGATACAAAATTAAATACAAAAGTTTATACAAAAATTGATACAAAATTAACTGCAAACACTGATACAAAAGTAATACGAAAATTGATACAAAATATTATTTTCAAACAATTATAAAAATTGATACAAAATAATATAAAAAAATACAAAAACAGTATTTAAAATCTACAAAAAGGAAATGGACTCACTTCAGTAACATTCAATTCAATAAGCACAGTGTCATTGGAGCTCTCAACGCAAGTCTGGAGGATAGTGTCGAGCAGGACGATGCCCTTGTACTCACTCCGAATCCCGACTTTCTCCTTATTAACTACAATTATCTTCTCGGAACCTAATGTAAAATCCCAGTCTGTTTCAGTCCCTGTGTCCGCTCCAGTCGCAGATTCTCCAGCTGCTGGAAATCAATTCAGATAACAAAAATTACAGAAATTACCCCTAGAATTCAATAATGAAGTAATTACTCCTAACCTAGAATTAATTTTAATCACCAGAATTTAACCAAGAATAAAAATGTATAAAATAATAAAGAATTAAATAGGAATTCGTACAATACGAAGCGTGATAAATGACATCTCCAAGGGTCGGGTCCAGAACGAAAATCTCCTCATCGTCCGTCCCCACGAAGATGACGTTGAGCTTGTCGTGGAGCAGAATCTTCCGAATTGCCTTCCCCGGCTTGACGACGAACGGACTGTCATCACTCTTCAACTCTTTGGAGGAGGATGAAGAGTCCTCCATCATCCTCGGGGTCAGGACTGATGATGACGATGGTGATGGATCCGCTTCCTTCGGACTTTCACTACTCCTGACCTTCTTCTTGACCCCCGCACATGTGGCTAATTTTATTTTCCCAATAATGCCGCTCTTTTTGATTTTTCCCTAAATCTTTTTTCTTTTATTTTGACGATCACGTCAGTCCTCACACTCGAACGATCACACGACTTAAAATTCCCAAAGGACCACTAACTGTTTATAATTATTATCAATTAATTAATTAAAACTAATTTTTATTCGTCGCAGCAGGTTTTCTTTTATTCGGGGTCATCCATCATCATTATTATTAGAGAAAAGGTCAGTCACACAAGACATGGAATTGCGGCCGAAGGAGCCCGCAATAATCAAGAATCTGAAATATTCAAAAAATTAAAAATGGAATTAAATTAATTAGTAATTAATTATTCTTCTTCTTGTAAAATAAATATAATTCCACAAGAGTAAAGTCAATTTTAATTTAATTTAATAACACCGCAGCCTTTAACACACTGTAAACACGCACAAAAATAATTTCTACGGTGTCAACTCAAGGTCAATCTTCTCTGTCAAACGTCATCATCGTCTGTTTTCTAATTATTCGAAACGACAAATACATAATTTAACGTCAAATTAAAAACGTATTATGAACAAGATAATTATAACGATCGTTGAACACGGTCAAATTAGGTAATTTAATATTACAAAACAAAAATTAATTTCGTATTAAATTTCCAGTCCAAAATCCCATTTTTGATGACGACGACAAAAACTAACGCAGCAGCAGGAGCCGACAGCTAATTTAAATGTTATCGAGCAATTATTATTAAATTATTATTACAAAATTACAATTCCTGCTTCCTCCGTTACATTTTGTCATTATATTAATTTAATTTTATGATAATTTACGAGTAACTACCTAAAAATCATGAACCAAATTTTACCAAAATATAAAATTTAACCGTAATAAACATGCAAAAATGCAAAAGAGACCCAAAACAATCGAATTATTAAGAATAAGAACCGGTAGCGGTCAGTCAAAAATTAAAAATAATTTTTATTATTGCGGAGAAAAATAATGTGTGAAAAATTAATTTACCTTTTTATATAAAAATTATTTATGGATTATAATTATTTTTTGTTCTTTTGTCCAGCAGCAGCAGATTTCTCGTATAATAATTTATTTTAATATAATTTATGTACAAACTTTTGTAGTCCCACCAGACACGACAAAATCCAAAATCAATCCGGTCCTTTATATTATTTGATAATGGCAGAGGACAACAGGGAGGGGAAAATGATTAATTTGTGTAATAATTAATAATAATTATTATTAATTAATGATATATTTTTAAATAAAGAAATATAGAGGAAGGAGTCTGTTGGTGGATTTTGCGGATGATGATGATGATGAATTTGATGATGGGACAGGCAGGGCAACGGGGATGGTTTTGTATTTTGTATTTCCTCCGTCGTCGTCGGTTCTTCTTCGTTTTGTTGGCTGGCTGGCAATATTAGTGGCAAAAGAAGGGAAAAGAATAAGAGAGAAGACGAAAGGAAGAGCTAAAGAGTCATTTTCCAATTTATTTTCGTCGTCGTCCCGTACTTTTGGACAGCACAGCGGCAAAAGTATACAAAAGTGCTGATTTCAACGTTGGAGGGATACAAATTGGCACATTGGGATCCATTTAGGATATCGTGGAGCAAGTATCAAAAAGTGCTAATTTTAATGTAGGAGGGATAAGATTTGGTACATTGGGATCCTTATCTAATGGTATGTAAACCATTTAACATATCGTTGAGGAAGTATGCCAAGGTGCTAATTTTAATGTTGAAGAGATACGAATTGGTACGTTGTGTCCCTTATCTGAAGATGTGTGGAGTGTCCCTTTATGCGTATGCATGTATATGGGAAAAGAGTACGTTTTACATGAATTTCCTGGGACTTTGGCACTGTGACCATACGATTTTCCAATGTTAAAAGCCCGTTTCAATTTTCCCACCACACAACACAACACTGAACACACTCGGGATTTATTATGCAGGACGCTGTGCTATATAGCAGAGGCATGCGGATATATAGAACGGGATATGGGAATATAGCCAGCCCATGGCAATATTGGCAATTGCATTGTATCATTTTATCCAGCCGGCGCAGGATTTAGTCTCCCTGCATTAAAAATTAAAACGTATTTGTATTATATTGCATGCAGGCCTCTCTGGACTGGAAAATTCCTTTTTCTTCTTTCTTTATTCCCCGGAAACCTTTAAAAATTCTCAAAGGCGAGATTCTTCAAGTGGAGACCGAACCGAAAGGAAAACGTCGGGGGATTTCAAAGGGGGAAACGGAAGGGAAAATGGCAGGCACAATTAAATAAAATAAGTTCACAGGATTGGAATGACGGCGAATGTTCCGTGTGCCGGAAGGGGGTACTCGTACTCCGGGACACAAATTGTTCCGGGACAAAAATGTTTCCTCAAATTATTGTTTAACAATTATTGTGTAATAAATTAATTAATTGCATTGCGAGAATTAAATTATATTATTGGATGAGTCGCGAGGAATGTAATTAGTTATTTGTAATTATTAGTAACTTGAGCCATGGCGCCATGAGAAATATAATTTGTATTTTGCAGAGCTGGGCAAATTACATGTTATTTAATTACGTAATTCAATAATCCATTACATTTTTGTAATTTGTAATTAGTAATTTGAGCAATAAGAAAATGTAATTTGTAATAATTAGCGCTGGGCAAATTACATGGTTTTAACAATATGCAATTCAATTACGTAATTTAATGACATTTTTAGATTTTAGGTAGGTCAATTATATTTTGTAATTTGTAGTTGGTAATTTGAGTTGCGAGGAATGTAATTGGTAATTATTAATTTCAGTCGCAGGTAATGTAATTTGTATTTAGTAATCTGGGCAATATGAAAATGTAATTTGTTATGTTATAAGTAATTAGTATCGAGTATAAGTAGTAATCGAGTATTATCGGGTACTACATAATATCTATCGAGTATAAGTCGATAATAAGTATATAGTAGCTCTAGTTTCTGATCCCCGTCTCGCATTTTTGAGGCAACATCAGTGTCAAGATTTCGAAACAAGCACTGCGAGAAGTGGAAAAAGCATCCTTGAATGCTAGCGGCTTCAAAAACCGTATTGATTGCTCCAATTTCCGCCTGCTCAAAATCAGTGATGACAACTTCTGGCGTGGAAATCCGCTGAATAAAACATTCTTTCATAATTATATTTTATAATTATTACATTTTATAATTTATGGTAATAATTTCATAATGAGAAATTTAATTTAGCTCTATTACGTTGAACTACTCACCCCTTTGCTTGCTTTGAGAAGATTGGCGAAGAAACTTTCGTATGTTTTTTGAGTTTTATCTGGTAATAAACCAAATGCCAACGGCAATATCCATCCGTCAATAGCAGCGTGTACCGAAAATACCTGCGTGTACATTGTTGGTGCTACTTTGAAAGTTCCGTCACATAACCAAACACTGGCTAATCCCAATTCCTATAATTACAATAATATTAATATTATTTGTACAGGAATAATACATATGTACACATGGAAACATTTTAATATTATTGTTGGTTTGTTTGAAATTGAATTCATTTACCTCCAAGTTTTGCTCAGTAGAAAATATGAGTATTCTGTCATCATCTCCGGAGTCATAGACAAGGAAATTATCCCCTCTGTGAGTTGTGAGCAGTGGGTCCGGTATCTTCAATGTCCTCCGAGTTGTACCGGTGACTTGATATTTGTTGTTCTCACGTCGAATTCTCCCAATTGTAGACTTCAGCGATAGATCAGAAGGCAGGTGGGGTGTGGCGATTAGTGATGCATTGCGTTTAACCTCTGCAATAGTGTTAGATGGCTTCTCATACGGATGAGATATGGCACGGTCTTTCAGAGTTACTTTTATCTTATGCACTTCAATCCTGTAACACATTTTAATAATTTTCATAATATGTTTAAAACTATGTTTAAGCGATAATTTTTTATACTACAACAAAGAATGAAGTATTTTTTGCTTACGCTGTGGGCGACGGGTAGTGGTTGTGCTATTTTGTTATTACAAACTCTTCCCCACACTGGGTAACCCATCCTCCACACCTTTTAACACATCTCCAGGAGGTGATGGCACCAAAAAATTTGGTTTCGAACTTGTTGTACATGTAGCCCTCATGATATAGTAAGAGCTTACCCTTACTGCTGTCCTTAATTTCTGCCATTTTCGCTAATAGTTGTTTTAAATTCCAACCTCTTGGGAAACCGTCACACTGCACAGTGAAGACTTTCTTAGTTTTCTCCATTACGAGAAAATATTTTTAGCGATTTGGAAAATTAGTCAATTTCATTGGGCATATACATATTAAAAATCAATTTTTTATGCACGCTACAAATCAACTCCGAACCGAATGATTCCATGGTAACGTTATATGCATGTGTTTAACTAGGTTTAATCCTGCGTTGGTTGCCATGGAAATTATCGCTACCAAAATGTATGCTGCGACTGACCAAAAAGTCGCTGACGATATAATTGCTGACAAAATGTAAGTGCCGACTGACAAAAGTGTCGCTGACGAAATAATGGCTTACGATATGTGCATTGACAATCATGTAACTGACGAATCACTCTATAACCGTTGTTACTACTAAAGAATTAATTTAAGAATCGATTGATATTGTTGAAGTAACTTATTTAACATTCATCGGAAATCAATACCGAGGTTAAATTAACGTTGTTTAATTCATTATTTGAAACTTATATGATTTTAACTAATACAGTTTACCCCAATACAAAACCATGTATAAAGTAGTTTAAAAAAAAGTTTAAAAAATCGATTTACAAATTGATAATCTGATTTAGCTTTAAAACTTGTTGTATAGTAAATAAGATATGGTAAACGTTGACGTATAAATAATTGTATAAATAATAATGAAAATAATAATAATTAGCATCACAAGTATTATTATTTATTGATGAATTCATGATAATCAGTGATCATTCAATGATAATCAGTAGGGCTGGGAAATCGCGAAAAACACGATAAAATTAAAAATTCATGATAGAGTATTCCCAGCTAGGTAAATTGTTTGATTGGGCATCTGAACATCTCAAAACCAAAAAAATAAAATTTGAAAATCGCGAAAAACGCGAACTGGGCGAAAACTGGTGTAAAAACGCGAATAACTGCGAAATATACAAAATATTCACGAAATACCGCGAAATTTGAGGCCCAACAACTTTCTTTTGGAATTTATTGCACAAAAACGTCAATTTTTGCAAGAAAATAAATTCCGAAATTATTTTTATCTACTTCTGGTATTAAAACTTCTTCAAAATTAAAAATAACTGGGTAAACGATGTTAAAAACCGCAAAATAAAGCCAAATAAATAGAAAATTGAGAAATTGTGGATAAAAATCGCAAAAAACCGAAAAATTTCGTCATCAATTTTGCGAAATACCGCGGACAATTGATTGTAATTTTGCGAACTACCGCGAAAAATTTACTCCAATTTTGCGACATTTTAAGGGCCAAAAACGCAAAATGGTCCCAGCCCTATACATTACCATTATATAAGCCTGATTTTATTTGTAATAATTTTTGCGAGGAGTTTAGGGGTGCCCATAGAAGGATCCCGTCAAATGTCAACTAAAATCATGGAGGAGTTTTAAATAATTTACTATATGACCGAAATCATTAATTGCCGTGAAAACAAACTAAAACAATAAAATTTCCATCCAGTCAACAGGTCGAACAAAATGATAATGATCTATAAGTATTTCCACTGCTTGTGATTTTCTATATTCATGCTTATATTATGTTTATATATCTATATTATAAAAATGAAATAATTGTTCGTATACCTAAAACTTTGAAGTTTGCAAAATTTGTTGTCATATTTCCACATTTTTCATGCCATTTATCCTTTATGAATTCTTACATTTTGCAATTTTGTCTTCGCTTTCTGCATGAGTTACATTTTTAACGCAGCAATTTAGACGGATTAATAACTGTGGCCGGGAATTGTTTTGCAATTTTTGACCACAGAATTTTGCAATTTAAATTTTTCATGCCTTAAATGTCGCAATTTCAATTTTGCTTTTCGTAAATTTCGAAATTTTAATTTTGAATTTCGTAATTTTAATTTTGCATTTTGTAATTTTGATTTTGCATTTCGTAATTTTGATTTTGCATTTCGTAATTTTGATTTTCCATTTCGTAATTTCAATTTTGCATGTCGTAATTTCAATTTTGCATTTCGTAATTTTGATTTTGCATTTCGTAATTTCAATTTTGCATGGCGTAATTTAAATTTTTCATTTTGCAATTTCAATTTTCCATTTTGCAATTTCAATTTTCCATTTTGCAATTTTTATTTTCCATTTTGCAATTTTTATTTTCCATTTTGCAATTTAAATATTATTTTGCAATTTCAATTTTCTATTTCGCAAATGACGCAATTTAATGTTTACCGCACCTTGACTTTACGCAGTAAAAAGACAAATAATGCTTCAAAATCATTTGAATTATTAATTTCTTGAAATTTTATTACATATTTTTATTTAATTTAAAAATTAACCTGATTTGTTCCTCATCGTTTAGCAAAAGGCGGGTGGTGGGACTGGATCTGAACAAACATCCAAAATCAGTTATACAGGTGTTTACGTGGTTATTATGTAATTTGAATATACTTGAGTATCTTTACATATTTACATACATTATATTCGTATATTTTATTAATTAACTATTCAAATTATTTAGACCTCTCTTTTTCCCTTTGTGTTCGAAATTCTTATGGCCAACAATCCTTTGAAATGCTTTTATTAAAATAAGCAATAAAAAAGCTTTGATTAAGCTTCCATTATTTGTTTGCTTAATTGAAATCATCCTCCCGATATCAGCATGGACATTGCGCTTAAACTTTACATTGATTTAACCACAACAAATAAGAAAATTTCCATTTTTTGCAATTTAAATCAAGTGCATCCATGATTAACATTGATATTAACACCAACTATTTCCTTTGTGATTTATGAAATAAATAGTTGCACAAATTATTCAGGCTTTTACGATCATTAAAATACAGCTGCTGTGAAAATATTGACCGATGAAAAGTTTAAAAATTTACGCTTACCTCTTGCAAGCCAATTTTGTTCTGAAATAAAAACGTCCATTTAATTGTAAAAACGGTAAAACAATTTCAATTATTACTGTAATCACAAATTTTGATACTAACGCTTTGGCAAAATATATTCCGATACCTTTAAATAATATGTAAATTTGTGAATTTAATAAATCAGCATAATCTGCAGAACTGCATATGGAAGAACCGTGCTGACAATATGAATAAAATAAATTATTGTTGATGCCAACGTGGAATTAACGTGAATGTTGTGCATTAAGGTTATGTGCCAAGGAATAAAAACAATGGTTTGTGAAAGAAGTCATAAAATCAACATGGAAACTTTATATGAGCAAAGACTGAGGAATTGAAGTTAAATTGGTAGACGGTTTTTTTATTTGTAGTTCTTTCTAAAATCCTGTTTGTACAATGATAAAATATGCTGGAAAATACTTGGAAAATAAATTAATATGCAACCAATTTTGCCTAAATTGCAACATAAATGTTTTTGATCTGGCCAGAGAAATGTTTTCAAACGTCACGCCTAGTGGCGTTTTTGCTTTTCAGACATTTTTCAGAAGCTTTTCATATATTCTAACACTGTGAAGAACATTCTGTTGGGCCTTAACTCGGTCAATTTTAACCGGGAAGAAAATTTTAATTTAACGTTCGGTTTTAATTCAACGTTCAATTTTAATTTAACGTTCGGTTATAATTTAACGTTTAATTTTAATTTACTTTTCAATGTGACTTCCCATTAGAATTCAAGTTTAACGTTCCGCTAATATCAACTCTTATGAACTTGCTTTTTGTTGAAGAAACGTATGTAACGTATGTAACTTAACTCAATTGTTATTTTTTAAAGTGTAAAAAATTATAAATATTTTCATTTGATATATAGTGTCCATTTTATAAAAGTTTACATCGAGAAATGATTTCAGTTATATTCATTCTATAAGTTAACATTTGCAATGCCAAATGTTTACCGGTTTCAGTATGTGTAGTTACGAGGGAAATCCTCGATATACAGCGCAAATTATTTTTGCACCGCTGGAATAATACACCTCTAGGTAAAAGAACCAAGAGCTGGGTACCTCTACCATTATATGGTAAATCAGCACTGGTTAATAACACGAGGTTTCACACCAAAGTTCTAGTTGATACTATCTCGGGGCATGGTTGCTTTAACGCGCATTTGTTTAAAATGAAGTTAAGA
>JAQGAK010001601.1:0-29249 GCA_034696945.1 Lipothrix lubbocki | reverse complement strand
ATGGTAGACAACTCGCTACCGAAAGCTCGCAACTTAATAAAGCTTGTCATATAAGATTCACGTAAAACCAAATATTAGCATGGATAAAAGACAAATTATACTTACTTAATTACTCTCCATTTTATCTTGGCTTACGTGGTTAATTACTTACGTTGGATTAACGTGGATACGTACTTACAAATTACACATATAATTATTGTGGTTGTAATTAATTAATCAAGATTTTTATTAATTTTACTATCGTGGTACAACATTATAGATTCTATTTCGTCATGATTTAATCTATTTTGTATATATAATTGTCTAATTAAATAAGGAATTGTAGAATTATAATACTTTAATCTTTTACAAATAACTTCATGAAATAGGTTTTTGCTTCTGGTTTTTTGTATTTGCTTATGCTCAAATTTAATATAAAACGGAATCTGGGGTGTTTCAGGAGAGTTTTACCGAATCGGATTGAATTGTTTTTAACCTATTTAGGATGGGTTCTAGTTTACAATTGTTCAAAATATTAGTATAATTAGATCTACTTACACGCTGACTAGTAATTATAGACAAGCATCTTTTTTCAATTCTAATAATTCTGTTTCTTTGCTTTTTGGTTAAGTTGTGACACCACACAGGAGCTGAATATTCTAATATAACACGAATATAGGCTTTATAAATAATGACTAATTCTTTTCGCGAGAATTTGAATTGCTTCGATTTCCTTAACATGTAAATTCTTTTACTGGTCTTATTAGTAATTATATTAATGTGGTCCTCCCATTTTAATTTATTATTTATGTGAATTCCTAGTAATTTTGTGGCTTTCTAGGTAGGTATCATTTCATCATTTATATATAATTTTAGATTAGAAAATTTGTTATCCCAATCTGGATCAATAATAATTTGTACAAACTTATCTGGGTTAATTTCCATGTTAGCTTCATTACACCACTTGCTAACATCTTTTAGTATATTTTGCATTTTAGGTTTATGTCCATACTTGACTATTTCAGCTATAGTACAATCATCTACAAATGCTACAGTTAATTCCTTATTACTACCCTAATTTAAGTTTAGATTTTTTAATAACGTATTGATAAGTATTACAAAAAGTAGTGGAGCTAATTTGGTTCCCTGGGGAGTACCATAACAAATTCTTATTATTTCGAATGTGTCATTTCCATCCTTAGTGCATTGGGATCTGTTACGTAGAAATTCAGCTAGTCACAAAATATCATTCATATTTACATCTAGTTCTACTAACAGAGTAATTATTGTATTATGATCTACAAGATTAAATGCTTTTCTAAGGTCTAATAATACAAGTATTACATAGTAATTTTGTTTGTCTATAGCTTTAAAAATGAAATCAAATAATTTTGTCAGGTAGTGTGTAGTGGACGCTAGTCGAATTGTACCGAATTGGTTAATCTCTAACTTATCAATTATTTGGTCGTATATTTTTTTAAACATAAAACCTTCAAGAACTTTAGAAAATAAGTTTGTTTGACATATGGGTCGTAAATCGCTTGCTAATTTCATAGTGCTATTTGTTTTGGTATTAGTGTAATATACCCTATCTTCCAATTACTGGAAAATTTATATGTGCTAAGTGATTGATTGAAGATGTAGGTTAGTGGTTCAGCTAATAAAAAGTTAAATTCCTTAATTAGTGATGTTGGCAATGCAAAGGGCACAATAATTTTAGTTGCAGGGAGCTGTGCCAATGCTTTATTAACTTCAAGTTCTGTAAGTTGATACTTGATTATTGGAATATTATCGAAGTTATAATCAGATATTGGGCTGTAAGTATTGTTTATTTGGGAGAAGTAATTGTTAATGTGATTTAGTGCATCTTTTTTATTTGGAATATTTAGGATTGATCCTAACTTATCAACACACGATTGTTGATGTATTCCACAAACTGTACGAACCATTCTGTACCAGTTCACTGTTCCTAGCATAATTTTGAAACTGATTTTAGCTTTATATAAAATTTTTGCTTTCTTTAAGACAGTATTGAGAAGCTTCCGAGTTTGTTTTACAGTATCGTATTTGTTTTGTTTTGCATATTTTAATTTATTTACTAATTTCCGAGTTTCTGGTGTTACCCAAGGTGCCTCATTATTGGATTTAGATTTCATAACTACCGGGGAAGAATTATTAAAGGCTTCCATAATAAGTAAGGTCATGTGAGTCTCCATTTCATCAATGGTTTTGAGGGATTTGAGCTCATCCCAATTACAATTCTTTAGAATTCCTGCGAATTTACATTTATTTTCAAAGTTATATTCACGGGAGCTATAATTTGTTTTATTTATTTTATTTTGTATTAATTTGTTTGGAGTGAATTCAATAATAACATGCCCATGCTTTTTATTATTAATGGGGGGAAGCTAATGGTTCATTATACGAATTATTTATATCTGTGAATAAGAGATCTAAGGTGGAAAGTGTGTGTGAAATTGTGGGGAAATACGTAGGGAAATCAATAAATTGATGGAGTTTAGTTGCTTTACACAATTGATTGGAATTTATCCCTTGATTATAGTCCCCAAATATTATTATTTTTGGGCGAGAATATTTCATTTCGATTTTATAGACTATTGTAATTAGTTCTTGAGTAAGTTGATTAATTGCTTTGGCTGTCGCGTTTGGCGGGAGGTATACACCAACAACTGCCATTGATGAGATATCTATAGGTAAATAATTTGTCCTTACAATAACACAGACTAATTCAAATTACTTATTAATAATATTGATAGTGGGATAATTCCTAAATTCTGTTGTTTGAAAAGAATTACATAAATACAGACACCCCCTCCTCTTCTATTTCGCCGTATACATTGATACACATTAAAATTTGGAATATTAATTACTTTACACTCACTTCCCCAGGTTTCTGTTATTACTATGATGTTGTATAGTAGGCTTAATGCTTCCAATTCTTCTAGTTTTGATGTTGTTAATCCTGTAGCATTGGTGTACATACATGCCGGAAGTTGGTAATTATAATGTTCGGTCTGATTACTCCTGTCATTTTGCAGTGTGATTGTAGATGCCAATTCTTCATTCAGGTTAGTTTCCGGATTATAGTTGTATGTATTCTCGTTCCGAAAGTTCTTTTTCCTCCTTCTCCTTCTATGTGACCTAGTTCTTTTTTCCTCCTCTTTTCCCTCTCCGTTGGTATGGTCGTGCATTATTTTTCGGATTTACAAAATTTGAATAGATTAGTTCATCTCTTTCATACTTTACTCTGTTCCTGATTTCCATGTAGATGATTATTCATGACCAATAAATGGAGAAAGAAGATTTTAATGTTGAAAAAACTTTTTTTTTGCCTTATTATTAGGCATTTGAGGGCTTAAATCATTAAGATCATGATTTAAGCAGATGAGATTCCAGGTAAAAAAATGATCTTTCATTTTGCACCTCAAAGCCTTTTATGATGATTGTTGAGTTGTGTGGAACTCTCGTTTTGTAAAATTCCGACCAGATATGAGTATTCTCGAAAGTTTATCTGTGGCCTCCTTGCTTTCTATCCTTGCTTTCTTGGTTTCCCTCTTTTTCCTTGGTGAGGTTTGGTTGATGATTGTTGATTTTGTTATTTGATTTTATTGAAATACTTAGCTTTCATTTTATTATTAAACTGAATATATGTATAAAGTAACACACTATATAATTAAGGGAGTATTATAAATCAATTTGATTAAGTGTATATAGATAAAAACCACTATAATTAATATTAATTTTTTGCAGCAGATCAACAGCGTGCTTACACCGCTGGATCGCGCGCGATATATGATAACATATATGGCAAAATACCCGCACAAAGCCCCACTTCGTTTTTTGGTTCTACGCCCACAATGATTTTAAACTACTACAGGCAAATATGATTATCCGTGCAGTTGCTTCATAACAAACAAATATAGTCGGTGGACAATTGACTATCTGCATAGTTGGTTAAGTCAAATATAAAATTGCTTAACGGTAAATATAACTGTATATTATTAGCGTATATATTATATGTACGAAGAAAAATGCGGCTGCTAGTGAGAAACTTCTGCAAAGAATTGCATCCAGCAGATAGTTGCCTTTTTGTCTTAGTTGCAGATTTGCCTCTTCGCAGCTGATAGTCATGAATTTTTTAACTATAATATAGATAGTTATATTTACTGTTGAAATTTCAATTGCATCTCGATTCCACATTAGTAAAGTTATCCGGTATTCCACCTTGCACTTAAGCAGTGGTGGATATCCCACTTTGCAGCGAAACGTACATAGCCTATTTTGCATCTCCGCCGATTCTGTTCCACCGAACTGTTAACTGTTATGTTAAAAATTGTATGTTAACGCCGTCGTGCTTCCGCTTCCCTGACTGACGTCTTTGGTATACGATTAAAAATTGTCCAACAGCTTTATTCAGGCCGGCACTAAAGAGTTTTACAACGGGCAATTGTTGACAGAGACAGCTATGGGGACTTTGATTAGAATGCAGGTGCTACTAAAGTTGAATGAAGTACAGGTCAATGCGGGATCCGAACTTTCGAACTCACATTTTGCAATAAGCATTTGCGAGATGATCTATCTATAGGCCTTACGGTACTTGACAATAACATGAGCGATCGGCTCTGCGAAATTCTTGTACCATGGTGACACCATTGATATAAAATAAAGTGATAATATACGAATCAACCAGCTTTTTATTTATTTAGCGAAAAAAATTTTAATCTCAGGAATGTGAAATTCGTTTTCATTTGCATATAACACTATATTTTTAAACTTGCGGTCTCACAATCAGTTCAATAACTGCGTGTACCGTACCCCACACCGACGCCGCGAGTACATCATTTTGAAATCATTCATATGTTTTTGCGTTTTATACGCGATCTCTTCTATATGTATAACGCCATTTGCGAAACTACGATCATCAGCCTGATCAGCGTCGTTAAGTTAATCTGTATATTTTTGTTGGGTAGAATAATATTACAAATCCACCAAAAAGCACACATTCAAAGACCGTGAGCGTTGAAATGTTGTTGAACGGCTATTATCTTGAGCTGTTCATATGTGATCCACATAAGAATGTTCCAGGAGACCAAGCGAGAGAACGATGGCCAAAAACCTTTGAAAAATGCTCTTCCACCTTCTCTGAGAAATGTTTTGATGGCACAGTCCAAAGCTCCATTATATTTTCCCGGAGAAGCATTCATGTAGCGCGTTTTTATGACATCAACTGGAGAAGCGCATACGGTGGCGCAGAAACCTTGAAAATAATTAGGATTAAATAATGGCCCTATGACAAGCAATAAGAAGCAAGTTCAAAGTCGTTTTATTGCACATCTCTGGTTCTGGTGATACCTGCTATGACCGCAGATGTAAAGTGGCACAAAATATTGTCACTTAGAAATCCCCGTTTCAGTATTGCTTCCTTCACTAAATCATAGCATACTATTTCGGAAACATTTACAATGGCGTTTCTTCCAACGTTTGGTACCGTGCCTGTGAATCAAAATAAGCGCAAACAATTTGTACTCATGAAACCGTTGTTAATAAGTTTTAGAGTTATTACAGGTCATTTCTCGTTGTTATTAGTTTAATTGCTGGCTAAGTTGAATTTCCATCGACCAACATTATAATAACATTTTCGAATATAAAGTTATGGCATCAGTGGTATCCCAAAATATAACACAAAAGAACAAAATAACAGCACAAAAGCTGAAATGTAAAGTTAAAAAAGAGCACGAGCGCGTCAAATCAAATAATTCAATAAGAATGTTTTGTGTAAATAACAAATTAGTTGTAAAGTTGCTTTTCTACATTTTTAAAAATTCACTTTAAACAACTTTAACAAACAAACTTTAAACAAGTACAAAACCCTAACAAAGCAATTGTTTTGTCTAACAAGGAAGGTCCCCCAACTGTAAAAGCCCTAGAGAGCTGCAATTTTTTCTGAAGATAGTCTCTGGTGTTGGTACTCATATTCCCTTACATTACTTTGTGCCGGTTCTCCGTTGTTTATTTTTTATGACTCTCCAAATGTGGGAGGTCAAAAAAATTAGTAACTTACCTCATAGTTATAAGTAACCTTACTTCATAAAATTCTTGCATGCTAAATGCCATAAGAAATTTCGATTTTCGAATTCGAAACACATTATATTCTCACTAGCGCCATGTTGCAGTCGGTGCACCGAGCGCCAACAGTCTTGCACTGTAACTCGCCGTACTGAAGAGTCCCGAAAGGACAACGTTGTCTACAGTCTACGGCTAAACGGGAATGAATTCTTTGGAGATCGGATGATCCCAGAATTCATTTCAAACATATTTTGGGTTTGTGAGAACAGTTTCCTACTTTTTATTCAAAAATACTTTATATTCTCACTAGCAACATTCTTGCTGGAAAAATTTCATTCATGGAAGTCGTAGGTGCTGTTATTAATTGCAATGGTAATCAAATGATAAGGATCCATTTGTATAGTAAGGGTGACAAAATGTTGATTTATGCTATTTTCTCGAGACCCTTTTAGTGTATGTTCTTGAAAAAATTGATTTTAAGCCTTTGATATTTACATATAATTATATATCTCACTCCGTTTGGTTTTTATTTGGAGAAGATTTTTCATGTGGGGATGCAAGCTTAGACAGTTGCTTTTTAGGGCTATGTAAAGTTGTTTGAAGTGAATATTTAAAAAAAGGGAAAAAGGGAGAACAAGACTTTTGGGCGATTATCTACGTGAAACTAGTGCTTTCAACTTATTGTGTAAATTATCAAATGTAAATGTACGATATTTATTATCGTCGTGTTACAACTAGAAGATCAGTCATTATTGTACTGAAGTTGGAATAACAGGTTAATAAAGACATACAATACAATACTTTACAAAAAACGATTCAAATACGGAGAATCCGAATATCGACGACTTATTCTGCCGAATTTAGCAGAATCGCATGTAATCTGAACGAACAAACTAATTATTTTGCCTGTCGAAGTAAAAAATTCGCTATGTATAGTAGTATGTATAGTAATAAGAATTAGAAGGATTAAAACCGTTGGTGAAGAAAGAAGAAAAGTTGACACAATTAATTTTTTGATTTATACTGTTGGGATGGTGGAGTTGTTTTTCTCCTACCTTAACTATAAAACTGACAACGTGTGAATATATTAAACAGCTTTTATTATATTGTACGAACTCCATCAAGAAAAAAAGTTTTTGATACCTTTCCACAATCCAGGGAGGCCTTCTTTTGAAAATATGACTTTATACGCCTGCCATGTACCAGTTATCGCTCTTGTGGCTTCGTTTGAGGCTGACTTAACTTGAGCTTGAAAACGAACTTTAACCACATCCGTTGGTTGAGCACACAACACGGCCATTCCTCCTGTTGTCATTCCTGCCAATATTCTTGCAACTACGTCTATGAAGCCTCCATTAGCAGCATCCACTGTAATGCGCAATTTAAATAAGTCTACAATAAATAACCCAGTCTTGAAGATGTTATGAAAGTACTGTGTACATCAAAATTGCCTGTAAACATTATGGATATGTAAAAATGTAAATCCAAAACATCCCTAAGTTTCCTAATCGTTTATCAATAGAAATATTCGAATATGAAATGACCTTTCATGAGTTGTTGATAATTCTTTTTGACAGGTTCATACATGCCCAACCGAACCGCGGAAAAACACATCTGCCTCTGTAGTCCGGCATTCAGACCGTTATATAAACTTCTGCAACAAGCAAAAACGAAACGAACCAGTAAGTCAGGTCAGTGTATACTTACAGTTTTTCAAGCACGAATACGCAAGAAATTGCTTCAAGAAATCTGTTGTACGGCATTACGAGAAAGCATTGTAGCCGGAACAAGCAATTATTATTAACTATACATATATTAAATCCAAATATAAAATAGTAAATAAATAGCTAGTATCTCTATTTAACTTTGGCACCCATTTAAACTTGCAGCAAATTTAGGCGTTTTAGCAGCAAATATAAACGGCAACAGCAGCAATTAATTCAGGTAAGCAGCAAATAATTCAGGTTAGCAGCAAATTTAACAAACTTGCAACAAATTTAATGAACTTGCAGCAAATTTAATAACCCTGCAGCAAAAATAAACTTTTTTAAAGACTTTTTTTTGTGATAATTGTTTGCATAAGTTGTATTCATTGCTGCTTCATTATTTGAATATTGTAACTTATAAAGTTAGTTCTTCCAGAATTTAAGACATTTTGTACACAAAATGATCCCATCACAGTTGCACATATATTTATGGGATGCGGAATAATGAACCAAAGGAATTCTCAGCCAGAACTTTTTTGTTGAAAACTTTGAACCAAAATTATTTCAACCAAAACAATTTCAGCCAAAAATTTTTCAACCAAAACTGATTTCAACCACTATAAATTTAAGCCAATAATATTTCAGCCAAAAAAACTTCAATCAAAAAATAATTCAACCATTTCTTATTTAAGCCCATCCAATTGCTGCCAGTAATTTTTCAACCAGTAATAATTCAACCATATATTGCAACAATTTTAATTATGCTCTTCGCGTTTATTATAATTCATTGATAACATTAAATCTTAAAAATCAAGCTAAGTAACATTCGGCGTCTAAATTCTAAAACCTTATACAAAATGTAGTATATGTATATACCTAGTTACCTTACGCAGCTGTAAAAAAAAACTCAGTTACTCAAATTAATCTCTATTGAGCTGATACAAAACGGCGTCAAATTTTGGCGCAAGTCGCAGCATCATTGGCTCTTCTTCGCTATTTGGAATTTTGTTTGGATTAAGGTAAGCTACCAGTCGGGATGTAAATGGTTTGGTCTGGTCCAGGTTTTATGAGATTGGTCTGGTGGACCGTGGACCAGATCAATGGTCTGATCCAGGATTTAGGACCAGACCAGTGGTCTGGTCTCTTACTGCGGAGCAGACCAGATCAAAGACCATGGTCCGGACCATTGGTCCATTAAAATAATATATATTTAAATAAAGCTGTAATTATGATAGAAATTGAATATTTTATACAATTAAAGCACGCATTTATCATAAATGTGCAACTATATATTATATTATCAGTTGATTTAAAGTTATATTTAACTAATAACTACGTTACGTTGTGTATACAGTTCGAAAAATAGTTAATAATTAAGGACCATGGTCTTTAAATCTGCTCTGGTCTGGTCCGAGGTAAAGACCATTCCTGGCTGGTCTGGTCCAAGGTTTGGGACCAGATCAGACCAGACCACTGATTTCTGAGATCAGAGCGGACCAGACCAAAGATGGACCAATTTTCTTATTACCAACCTGAAATCTTGAAAATGCCCAAAATTTTGCCCGATTTCCTGCTTGAAAATGCCCAAAATGCCAATGGCTAAAATGCCATTATGCCCTCATTTTGCCCTCAACTGAAAATGCCCAAAATGCCGTGGCATATTGGGCAGGTGAGATGCCCAAAATGCCTTGGCATTTTCAGATTGCCAAAACTAGATACATTGTGATTTGTCCTAAATGCAAATATACAGAGGAAGTATAATCCAATGGTCCGTAATTATTCATACATTCATACAATATCCAAACTTGCAGAGTACACCTTTAGTCTGCAGTGAACTTTGTAAGCATCGAATATTAATTGTTGGTGAATTACTGGCTTTCTTTGATTTGGTTGCAAATTATTTTTGGTTGAGCTAATTTTGGCTTAGATTATATTGGTTTAAAAATATTATGGTTCAAATTCAAATTGGTTGAGACGGATTTGGTTCAAAATCTAGTGGTTGAAATTCGGCCTGGTTGAATTATTTTTGGTTGAAATAATTTTGGTTCAAAATTTTGAACCAAAACAGATTGGTTCAAAATTCCTTTGGTTCATTATTCCTACACCCTATATTTATATATCATGTTTCATTATTTAGCCACCGAGTGTCCCCTGCTGTTGATTTTGCATAATTACCAACTGACTTTCTAATAAATAGTTGCAATTTAAAATTAAAAAACTTGATGCTAATATAATAGATTTACTGCGGAATCATTCGATTTGCTGCAGATGTGTATTTGGAGCTGGTTTATTCCATTTGCTGCAAATGTGTGGAATTCGGAGCTGGTTTATTCAATTTGCCAAAAGTTTATTAAATTTCCTGCAATAAGTTTATCAAATTTGCTGCAATAAGTTTATTAAATTTGATGCAATAAGTTTATTAAATTTGATGCAAGTTTATTAAATTTGCTGCAAGTTATTATTTGCTGCTAATATGCTATAGATTTGCTGCAAAAGGATTTGCTGCTTAAATCTCATTTACTTGCTGCTGATTTAAATATATACCTTTAACTTTTTATCTTTTTGTAGACGAGGAAGTTCGGCATAAAAAAACGGGATCCGGATGAATTGACCAAAGATTTTTTTTAGCCAGAAAATTTTGGCTGAAATTTTTCAACCAAAGTAATTTCAGCCACAACTAAATCAGCCAATGAGTATTTCGGCCAAAAAATTTAAAGCCAAACCAGTTTCAGCCATAAAATCATTCAACCAAAATCTTTTCCAGCCAATACAATTTCGGTCATAAAATGACCAACCACACGCTTTTTGCGCCAATCCTGAGTTTAAGTTATATAATTATTTTTTCCATGTAATTTAAGTATACAGAATCCCCAATAACATTTTCGTTTCCCTTAGTCTTCGTATATATTCGGATTAAATTAGGCATGCGTTTTGTAGATTATTCAATTCTGAATATAGGAATACTTTTAGTTCGGTGTTTATTAAACAACAACTGATGAATTTTGAAAATACGGGTATATATTATTGTGGACATTTATGTATTTATTATTCCGTATAACGTTGTACAAAAATTACTTTCTGAATATATTTAATTATAAACTTTATTAACAACGTTTATTAAGTAAAAAATGAAGCGGCCGCAACTAGAAGGAGCGTTTTAATTTTTAAAAAAGTATTAGGAAGTATTAGAGATTGACACAGTGACAATCATTGTTGCGTCGTCCGGCGTCATACTAATGATTCAAAACATTTAGATTAGCATTAGGTGATAAACGTGGAACATAATAAAATTTTTGCGCAAAATTGAGTGAAATCTCAGTTAAAAAATGTGTGCAAAGTATACAAGAACTCAGTTTTAGCCAAAAATTGTTTTTGATTAAATCGTTTTGATTCATTTTCAGCCATTAAAATCGATAAACGTAGAATAAAGTAAAATATGTACTAGATAAAACGTGCAAGTCAAAGAAAATAAAGCGAAAACTGAAAGGCTGAATAAAGTTATCACATTAGGGCCGAAATACTGAAACATATGGTAAGTTTTTGGCGAAATTTTAGGACCAAAAATGGCGAAAAGATCACAACCCCCTCAATATGGTCGCCATGACAGTATTCTTGCCCACCCTTGATCTCAAAGCTTCCGACGCCCCTGATTTTATGTACTTGAATTATGATTTTATATTGCTAACTTAGGCACATCTAAATGGCACGTCGAGCGCAATGGTTTTATGGAACCTTGGATATGCTCAAATCATTTCACAGATGTTCATCATGGCTAGGAGTTAACAAAATCACGATTGTGGTAGAAAATTGTCTTGGTAATAATTACAGGATAAAAATATTATGCAAATCCGCCCAGAATATTATTACAGAAGATATGAGCCAAATAACCGATTCTCCACAAAACCCAAGCCAAGTACAATTCCGAATAATTCCGTAGTAATTCCGAATGTTGACGAGTTACGAAAATGGCAATGGTTAATGGGAACGTTGTGCATACAGCAGCAAAGCTAACTCCGCTTAATTAATACACAATTAGTTTTTTTGCAATTAAATTTTTTTCAATACATTACAAATATCAAAATTGAATTTGTAAACGAGCAAGTGATACTTTTTAGCTTCATTGTATTAGTTGAAGCCTATCGTTCTAAGTAAAGACAATAATCGTTATCAAACAATTACTGCTAAATTCACACGCTACAAAAATGGCACCATTAATAAAGCCAATAGAGGAAAAGACCAGTTAATTTTTAATTGCTACCGAAATGCCGTTTCTGGGTAAGCACCAGTCATTACAAATCTTGTTACAAAATTTAAATAGACATTACAACACATGACACACACTGTAGTGATTTATTAGTTCCGTTATTTTACTTTCTAATCGGACGATAGTATAAAATCGCAAACATCAAATCAAAGAAATAGCAAAAATTTGTTTAAAATGTAATGTTGGTAGGTGTGGCTTAGGTAATAAAGCCAAAGTAGAGAATTCATTAAACATTATTGACGATATTTAAACTGAGTGGCTGACTTTTATGCGAAGAAATCATACTGGCTGAAAACTTGATTGGGCTAATTGTATTCTGGCGGAATGAAATTTGGCTAAATTATTTTTGTTCCAAAACATTCTTGGCTGAAAAAAATTTTGGTCATAAAAATATTGGCTGAATTATCTTTGGCTGAAATTACTTTGGTCTTTGATTGAAATATTTCAACAGAAACTTTGTGGCTGAAAAAATCTTTGGTCAATTCATCCTAGACCCGAAAAAAACATGTACATGTTATGTTTTGACACGAGAATAAATCACAATCAATCAGTACTAAATTAGTATAAATGCATACACAGGAACAAGCTAAAGGAAGTGCAATAACGAATTCATTAATTGGACGTCATTTTTAAGTACTTGTAGGGCTTCATTCATATTTTATTAGCGCCAGTGCCACCCTTGCCCACCAAAAGGTTGTAAAGCATCAAAAAATATTAAAAAATCCTTTGGCTCAGTCTGGAGTTCCAATGTAACAAAATGAGATGAACATAACTAGTTTTTAGTTTTGGTAGAGGTATCTTTTTGTAATAATGAGTAAGCGTGTCAACATGAATAATTATAATAATTATATCCTAAATGACAAATGAATTAAAATTTGGACCAATTATAAATAGAGTTAAGGTAAATTCTATAGTATTAGGTAAAACTACTATATAATATATATGACTTACTGGACTTACCATATTATAGATATATAAAATTTATATAAATTACCATGTCATTTATATAATTCGCCGTATAATTTATATAACTTATTTGCTAAATTCGGCTGAATAATAAGCATCTTCTAAAGAATTGTATTCTGAATGCAGGGAAAAACAATAAAATCGGTCAAGAATTGCAGAAATACCATAAAGCAAAAATATTCTTAAAAAATAAAATTTTGTCCGTAAGACCAAACGTTAAAAAATTAAACATCAAAATGCCTTTTAGTAGTCTTACACGCTGATTGACATAAGAACTGAAACTACGGCTAGATTCAGAATTGAATTCTCTACAAAACATATTTATAGAAACATGAGGATTTTTGCGAAAACTGATGGACGCAAAAGTTGTGCCCCACACTGTATTCTGGCAGTTGCCTCTCCCAATGGGGTTTCAAAACATTTACGTGGTCAATTATTTTGTACTTAAATAAATTCTGATGAACGCATTTGTTAGTAAAATGTCATATACAGTGGCGACTCTCTTTAACGGGCCTCCTTATAAGAGCAGATCCCCTATAACGGCAGCAGTTTCTGTTCCCTAGCAATATATTTGCATGAAATTCTGACTTTTATAAGAGCACACCCTTATAACGGTCAAAATTTGCAGCTTTATAGGGTGCCGTCATAGAGAGTCTTCACTGTAAATTCTTAAATGCGAATAAAATTGTGAAAAATAATTTTGGGATAATTAAAAAGCGAAAAACTGTCACCTTTTATGTATGATAAATTCATAAAGCATACCTGAAGCCTTCCTCTTTAGAAATAGTACAAAGAGTTCCGATGATGCCCCGATACTGAGCCTTTGCGTTGGAAGGAAATCCTAGGGTTGAGCCAGTCGAAGCCAGACAGTGACTTACAGCGATTGGTATTGGAATGCGGATTTCTCCCTGAACCTGTTTGAAGTAGAAACATGTTCTCAAATCACATTTATAGCTAAGTCATAAAATAAGCATCTAAAACTAATAACTGTGATAAGATTATGAAATGAATTTGATTTTGCTTTGACATTGACAGCTGTGTTTCTGTGATGAAAACAAAAGGTTCCTCTTTGACACGAATATATTACCACTTACAGCTACCAATTGTAATTTTTAATATTAAAAACTGTCCTACTACTTTTGGAGATGTGAAAAAACAGTGGGACTGTGGGACACAATCCCTCCACCCGTTATTAAGTGATTCGTCAGTTACAACTTCGTCAGTCGACCTTTCGTCAGCGATCATTCATATCAACTTTTCCCGTATGATTCGGGTGGGTGACCATTTTGCATAGTGAAGGATAGCTTAAGGTCACATACATGGGTAATATACTTTTTCTTGCGCAGGTTTCGTTCAAATGAAAACCGAACAGCCGTCATGTTGTCCCTGCGGGCAACATGATGTGAGAACCACAGTGGAAAGTTGCTATGGAAAGGAGAAAGCTGCTTTGGAAAGTTGCTACAGTTTAGTTAGTTTTTTTTAGTTTTATACTTATTATGCCAATAATTAAAAAAATAAAACAAAATTCACTGTATGAGTGAATTTACTTTAGTGCCCAATTATCGAACTGCAACCCATTTATTAAATTGGTGTATTTTATACATAGAAATTACGCATACATGGATATTGTACATGTTTGCATTTTTTGCCTTTTTCGAGTGTTTCAATAAAGTGGTTTGAGAAGCGTTAAATTAAAATCGAGCAAAATAATGCTTACGAAGTACGAAAATACAAAATTTTTGTTTGGTCAAAGTAGCTGAAAACCAAAATAGCACTTATGCTGGTATAACCGACGATATGCTTTGTCATACACTTGCACAAAACGAGGCTTTGATAAGTACAGGGTTTATCAAATTTTCAAATTAGGCAACTTCATGATAGACGTTGTTAGACGTTCATGAAATAATAGTTAATAATAGTCAGAGCGAACTTATTAATTTGATTTTGATTGCTTTGTATTGTGAATATTGTATTTACCTTTGTTGATCATATGATCAATATATGATGAGAACATATTAGATTTAATAATCAGCCTGAAAATAATTGAATGGATGACGACGAACTTCTTTCCGCTTTAGGTGATATTTTTCGGTAAAATTTTCTAACACTGTGTAAAGTAAACAAGTAAGACTACCAAAATTTATGCGAGCACTAACCTGTAGACGAACTTTGGCTGTATCTAAAGGGAAAGACAAAAAGTCCGCAAAACATGCTGCGACTCCTGCTGTGATTAATTTGGTAGGCACTGGAAGTTCTTGGAAGGCGCTTGCCATGTGGTCCTGCTTCATTTTGTCGATCCGAGTTTTAGTTTGAGATAACCCTTGCACCGTCTTGTCTGGACTTGTTTCGAAACAGAAATGGTAGAAGTTTTTAATTAGAGACAGTTTCCATCATAAAATTTTATTAGTGTTGGCAACTTTCATTCTAATCGATTTGTCGAGTAATAAACACATCTAGCAATAAAAACGAAATAAAAATATAATGCATTGTCTTAAATACTTGAAGTAAGAATGCACGTCATCTTATCACATTTAATATGCAATACAAGGAATGCAATAATAATTACAACTCAAAAAGCACAGATATTGATAGAGTTTGTTTGTTTTTTAAAGAAAGGAAGAAGATTCTAAAACGGATATTGCTGTGTATAAATTCCTGTGGACGTGTACATATGACACCCTTCCATTCGCAGTATTTAATTTATTGTCTTTTAGTACGCCATAAACAACAATATTCATCCATTAATCGTGGAAAGCACACGCTTGCCGGAGGTTCGCCACTGCGACAAATGCATCTCCGTCTCTACTGACGATTGCCCCATGGACGTTTGCGCTTGGCACGCACCACGTCAGCGAGTAAAAGTACCGATTGTCGTTTTAGAATTGCCCCGTAACACATTTGCCCTCACTAACAAGGAAATATCAATGGAAAATTGCATAAGAAATGCAATAAGCTTGAAGCTTGGCATGATAAACGCAATGAGGTTATAGCAGCGACGAACATAAGAAAAGACCAGCAGTTTATTTTGGTGGTACATAATCGTTACTATGTGAAATGTATGATAAATTGTACGTTACCCAAGTGATCCCAGTTCAGGATAATCCTATTTTGGGTGTTACAAAGTTATATTATAAAATATATCCTATAAAGTTACTTATATGTATACGTATGAATGTATGTATTTAAACATATGTATATAAGTAAGGTCGGGACTTTTTAGCAATTTTTGTCCCCAAATTTCGTAATTTCGATTTTTAACTTACGAAAATTAAATTTGAAATATATACACGTTTTCATATAATTCATTAACATTTACCCAAGGACAGTTACAGACATAAATTATAACCCAGCTCTCTTTTTGATCGATCTCTAGTTTCTACCACATGAAACGCATAATTGTTTCGAAAACGTAAATTCTTTCAAATGCGGTAAAATTTTGCTTGTCTAATAATTTACAAGGAATTACTTTTATTATTATTATTTTATTTTTATTACGAAATTTTAAATTACATCTACAGGAAGGACAAACATTTGTTAATGAGATTCGAAAAAAGCAAAAAAAATGGCTAATCTATGGTGTAAATTTTTTGGATTTCGTAAATAATTTTCTTATTTTGCAATGTTGTTCATACGTCCAAATTTCGCAACTTATATTTTCAGTTTTGGAATGTACAGAAGTTGGGGGTTAATATTTACGGTGAGAAGAGTCTAGCACACCGTTTTAAAACTTTCCTCTTATTCACAAATTTTTGGCCTTATAAAATTATACGTTTTTGGCCTGTGGATAAAAAGTGGTTTCCGTATTCGATAATTTAATAAGTTCTATATGTCTATATTCGAACATTAGAAATTATCTATTAATAGAAATTAAATGATTATATTGAGTACATGTGTTATCAGGGGGAAAACCGAAAAAGAATTTCGTTGTAGATATTGTATTAAATGGTTTGGGAAAGACTGTTTAATTTTTTTAATGCAATTAAATCATTTGATTGCGAAATAGCTCAACACTATAAAAGGTTATCAATTTTACTGGGAAATTAAAAAATTTATGTCCATATTGTCCGTCGCTAAAATAGTACATACAGTACATTGGCCCGGAAAAAAGTACAACATAGGGCACATAAAATCACATAGTACACAGGGCGGAAAAACAGTATTGTACTATATAAAATAGTACGTCCCCCATCTTTACCTTTACCTAACTACCGGCTTTTGATATTTTCGGAGTAATCTAAAATACTAGGTTCTAGGCTTTGTGTATAAGTCTGAAGTTACTGTATGTATGTCCCTTACAGAAGTCGCACGTTACTGTACCGTGTGAGTTCAAGTAAATGATCAGGCAAACTTTGCTTGTGATCCTAACACACCTAACGCCTTCAGCGATCTTCCCAACAAAAACAATTTTTAATTAGGTTAGCTCTCTATTTCTTGAAGGGTGCTTACAGTTATTTTAGATTCTTCCACATTGCAACCAGCTCTTCCTTCAATTATTGCGTTGTTGAGCATGTAATTATACCATTTCGTCTTTAGTTATGTAGTCTAACTTTAATGAATAATAAATATGACTGCACAACTTACTATACATGTTGCAATAATGCAACCACCGGTGTAAACTCAATAAATGCCGTAATTTTTTTGGAGATTATAATCCACATTGGTGAAAAATATTCTGCAGAGATTAGAATGCTGCCTTAATACGAATTGATTTACATTCCACGAACATTGATTTTAAAAGTGTGGATCAGTTTACCTGTGGTAGCTGGATGCAAATTCTTGACTTCTCTGTCATGAGGCGTGATCGTCGGCTTTGAGTGAATATGGCGTGAGTGGGGGTAAAACGACACTTATGTACATTCGTATTAGTACTTAAAGAGAGGATTTAGTTGCCTTGTTTTCACTTACACAAACAATAATGAAACAAAAATTTGTACGTTCTGAAGTTGATAATAATAAAAATATGGACTATGCAATATCACTTTAGGCTAGGGTTAAACTTAGAATGCCACTTTGAAATAGAATGTTCCTTGAGCCACCGAACGTTTAAATACACCAGTTATCAATAAGGTTTGGACTTGGGACTATGAACGACCTGATTGTAGACTTCATTAGTACATACTTAAAGACGAATAGCTATTTTATTTATATGTATACACTCAAGTATAATGCAGTTTGAATGCGCCAAAAACAACTCTGGTGCACGCATGTCTTCTTCATACATATTGTAAATTGTAATGTTTATTTCAAATTGTAAATAATAACATATCTATGTACGTTCATGACCCATGAATATCTTTGCTCAATGTGCAGATGTACCTATTGTACTTTGTACTGTGAGCCGACAACCGGCTATAGTGCACACCACACATTTCATTACTTCCTTCCCTCCCATAACAAAACCACATCGTTCAATTTAAACGAATGCTGGATTTTTAAAGGCCAATCTCACCGACCAAAAAAGTGTCTTCCTTTTAATTACATATCACTTTTAACGGAAAAAACATCAGTATCGATCAAAATGACATAAGTATTTACTGTAAATTAAAAAAATAAATCGGGATAATAAATGCTGTAATTGTTTTAAACGTTGACGAGCCCGCTGATAAATAACTGGTTAATAAATAGCTGGCGCTTCCCCTTCGCAGTAGCACCCCTTTAGGGAGTGCCATAAATCGTTGCGAAGCGACGATTTTTAGTGGACCATGCGAATAATTAAGGATGAATAAATATATAATAAATAGTAGTAATAATAAACGTGTAATATAAATATATGTTTGATTCCAAAACAAAGACAAGTTTATTCGTCAAGAGTGAGTTAAGGAGTGAGTATTACACTTTTCATCGGGTAGCAAGATTTGCTACAAATATATAAATTGATAGGTTCAGATTAATTAATTGAAAGTATTGGTGATGATGAAGATGACAAAATATTGCTTACTTAACTTATATTATAAGAATTTACTCACTGGTGACTGGGTTGCCATATCGACGAAGTAAGGATAAAATCGTTACACAACTCCACCTTTAAAATTGAGTCTTTGTTGCTGCTGGCGGGGTTGCCATGTCAAGGAAATTTAGTAACGACAGAATGCGTTACAGTTACAGTACATGATAATGCCTCCCTTTGGCAATTTCTGGCAAAGCGCCTGGATATGAAGATGTTCATTGTGCAGTTAATTTCACACTCCCATAATTACAATGTCCTTTAAATATATTTTGATCGTAATTAAATAATGTATAGAGTAAAGTATACAAATAGACTGGTGGAGATTGGAGATGGAGCCTCTACAGCACAAGGGAGAGGATTTGGATTTGGCGATTTGGACTGGGACTGGGAACCTCTGGTACGGGGTGTTGAAGTAAACTTGTTTCCACGGAGTCCCAGTATGCTCCGTTCTGACACCTCTGAAATGAAAGGATGAGGTAGTGCAGTCATAGCTTCCCTTCAGCTTCAGCTTCCTCCCGGCCTATATCTACAGTCTATACACCGTACCGTTAAATTGGAAGGGAAGCTTCGAGTTCTCTACTCGCTCCTTGTCGCGATAGTGCAAAGGACATGAGCATGTACATGCGACATGTGCATGTCACCTTACTCCTCAATGCCATGCTCCGTGTCGGTAGTCGGTGTCCTTCCCATTCACTTACTCTTACTACTTTTATGTAATCCCACTTATTTTCCCCATCTCGCCATCTTAATACTCATTATTCAAAAACCTCTCGTGCACAACGAAAAAGTCATTATTGCATCACACAAATCAAACTTTACTCTATTTCATTCGCAGATTTGCAAAATCCAATCGGAGATTGCAACAATCAATAAAAGCAGAATCTTCCTTCTTCTCTTTTCATAATTCAAGCAACGCTGCAAAAGCCGTTACACTGGTATTGTTTTTAATCATAACATAACATGATTTAGGGTCTAGAAACAAATCCAAGATCGAAGGACAAAGCATATATGGTTAATGCTCTTACCAGAACATGATTTTATAATAGATGAAAGTGGATGAACGAGGTGCCAACAGTCGACGTAACAATATTATGAACAGGTTGTAAGGTATTTATGAGATGAAAAATATATGTACATGATCCGTATGGTGTTTTCAGGTTAGGACTTTATTAGTAACTGATTCCAGGCCCACAGTGTTAAAGGAGCAGGAGTTGGGAGCAGTTCCGTGTTGGAATTTAGGCCCGATTTATGTATTATGCTAATAGAGTTACTATACATACCAAGTTTCGATAAAGAACCTCGAAGCTATTTTAGGTTAAGCCGAATAACTTTTAATCTGGTATTTATTACTATAATAATTTGACTTTAGGTCGTAGAGCCCGCATAAATAGGAATTCGACCATAGAATTTTCATATAATTCAAGACACGCACTTGTTATCCACTAAAGAAGACTACAGACTCAAGCTGACCAAATGAAGAATGAAGTTCATCAGTGGTATTTGAAGAAACGATGTTTCTCTACGAACAGAAGCATTTTGAATGAAGAAATTACACCCAAATAGAACATATAAATAAACTTGTAAATAAAGTCATTGAATTGAATAGCAAGAATATTACAGCTGAAAAAACTTACGGTAGCGAGGGTAATTGATGATGTAGAAGAACAACATACATCCCATACAAAGCTGGATTGGGCCGGAAATCCCTGCATTGATCGGTTGGATGTACCTATGTTGCCATCTCCACCATGCTAGAAATTAAACAGGTACTTAAAACACATGAACTCTTAAAACTGATGTGTACGTCAAAAACCTTTACATATAAATGTAAAAAGTAAAATATTTTGGAAACAGTTTAGTTAAAGCTCACAGTCAGTGCAATAATAAAGGAACCTAATCATCTGAATTAGCTTAGAAGATGGATAGAAAATTGTTAAGCTAGCATAATTAGACTAACTGACTAGAGACTTCTACCAGCGAAAAACAAGGAGAAATGGCTCTCTTAACTCATTGAATTTCACCATGTCTACCCCGTTTAAAAAATTGGAGTCCCTCCAAATGAGGACAAACTAATGAAGAGTCCTTTCGGATGCACACATTAGTTTTGTCTTTGTGAACGTATTTTTCCAATTTATTACTATTTCTTGTTCTAACGTTGAACCATGAAGCTGTACAACAAATACTTCATTTTATAAATTCAGCAAGTATTGCTGCTACATACAATATAGACGAGCTCTTTGCAACAAAGGTGATATGGGAAGATTACATTGAATCTGTACTCCTTACGATAGGATAGTAGAATTACGATGAACCTTACCTCGGCCGACTGCTTCACCCATAGCAATGGGATTCTTGTTACGCCGGCTTAGCCAAGCAGGCAATTCTCCGAGTTTCACTTGTCCGAACTTGGTGTCGGCTGTATGCAGGACAAAACAATAGTTACAAGTTAAGCACTGGTTTAAATTAATTTCTTAATAATAAAATTGAATTGATTAAACTTACGCTTGCCGTAGTAACGTGCTGGGTCATAAGGCCCATGAACGGCCTTGTTGTATTCGGGAGGATACTCACCCCAAGCCATTTTGCACCTGTAAGAAATGAAAAAGTAAATTAGCACTGCAGGTGAAACAAAAGGAAGAATTTCAGTAGTATTTCTGAAAATGACGGAGTTTTGAATTTGTACTTACAACAGACCAGAGCTATGGGAAAATTGAGCAGAATGGTGGCAATTGGCAATGAAATGATAAATGAAAGTGGCGACACCCTGCTGCACCTGCACCCTGCCGAACTGCCTACAGTAATACAGATACAGTCTGTGGTCTGAACTCTGAACAGTGCCAATTGCCCAAAACCCCAATTCTTTCTCTCAGGCCCCATCACGCAGTCGCCAAAGAGTCAGCTGATATACAGTCCTCCAATGGACAAAGATTAAGCGGCAATCCACTAATACGAATTTTCAAATTCTTTTCGGTCCATCCAGTTCCAGTTTCCAGTTCCAGTCACCTTCAGCTCAGTTTCCAATTTGGGTTTTCCATGGGGATGGGAATTATTTAAGTTTCCAATTCTCATCGTCAGTTAGATTTTTCAGCAAGAGCAAGACCATCAACTTATTTCAAATTTAAGTTTAGGTAAAGCACAGAACTCTTTCTGTATTACGTTCGTGAATCGTAACTGTAAGTTTTTTATTTGTTTATTTCGGTGTGTATATGCTCATGACATGTCGAATATGTACATTTTCTCCTGAACTGATATGTTTATTAATTTTCTTTTCGGTAGGCAAGTATTTGGTGGTATTGCGCACTAACGATAAATATGTCCAAGTTGAAGCAACAGATTAAGGGGATGAGGAAGGTTGTGGAGAAGGTGGTTCATTGCGATGTCATCCGTGTAAATATTCCAGCAGGTATGGCAATCGCAGGACCTCCATTGGGACCGACTCTTGGCCAGGTAACTTTTTCAAGTTAAGTAAATGAAATTCATTCATTCCATATAACAGGGTTCTTGGCTCTGTTAAGCCCTTAAATCATTTTTAAAGATTGTTCTACACTAGTAGCATGATTGAAAGGTGAAATTAAAAGGGTTAAATAAAATTCTAGAGAGGCATAAACATCGCAGCCTTTTGTAAGGATTTTAACGACAGGACGAAGGAGTTGAAGGATGGAATACCTCTTCCTACAAGAATTCGTGTAAATGCGGACCGAACTTATGAATTGGTCATAAATAAACCTCCGGTATCATTCTATGTCAAGCAGGCCGCCGGCGTTCAACGAGCCTCCATGGGAGGTTGCACAAATTTTGTTCGTTTAACTAGTGTTGGCAATCTGAAAATGCCACGGCATTTTCAGTTGAGGGCAAAATGAGGGCATAATGACATTTTGGGCATTGGCATTTTCAAGCAGGGAATCGGACAAAATTTTAGGCATTTTCAAGATTTCAGGCCAATTTGTGGAAAATTTTGATTATTTTTGAATTTTCTGAATATATTTGCGACAAATATTTTACGTATTTAGAATTTTATTTAAATTATTATTACTAATTGTTACCAATTTAATGACGATAGTTTGTCTTTTGTGCCATTTTATTTATTTGTGTTTTTAAAAAAATGTCCGGATTTCTGCCCAAAAATTGGGAGTTTTCAATTTTCTGACGGGCAGATTTTTAGGGCATTTGCCCAGTGGGCGGGTAGAAACACGAGGTCATTTTCATTTTGCCAACACTAGGTTTAACATTTCAGTTGAAAATTTTCTGTTGTTTTAATACTTACCTAATATTAACTGCAGTCTGCATTAATTAACACAATGTGCTTTTGTTAGGGTCGGATATAGCAGGCAAGATCACTCTTAAACATGTTTATGAAATCGCAAAAATCAAGCAGTCGGATCCGTTTCTAAGATTTGAACCTTTGGAGGCGGTATGCAAGAAAGTTATCGGAACTGCACGAGCATGTGGAATTCAAGTAAGTGAAACTGATTATGTACGAGCTTTAGTTGTCTAGAGAGTTCTCATTTACAAACACGCAGTTGACAAAATTAACATTTTCCCGTTAGGCAAAGCAAGGGCGGAGTTTTGAAAATGTCTAAGTTTGACAAAAAGAGTAGTTAATGTGCCCAAAATACCTATGATAATTGGGACACTAAGATCAAGAGTAGTAGTAGTAGGGTTTTATTGATTTGAGCAAAGCTCCTTCAATATTCAGAGATTACTCTCTTCTCACAGATTCCGTACAAAACTTAAAGCAACAATACAAATTCCTTATATATTATACATAGTGTATTCTGGCTAAGGTAATTTGATGTTGATCTTCCCCAAGGGGTTGTCTTGACACTAAGATCAAGACATTAGCCTGTCTATTCCAAAATTCATTATCCCAAATGGTTGGAAAAGTGATCCAACAGTTAGAACTACTTTGGCAACCGGCACAAGCTGATTTGAAATATATGGAAAACATAAATGCGAGATTTCTGACTGCTAACACTTCGGATACTCCGGAGGATCTTAAAATTAATAGCTATCATTTTTACAAGTTGCGAAAAAGACTGCCTGTTTGTTGGACAATGTATGAAACTTTTTATTTAACTTTGGCTTATAGGTTGTACGAGATTTAGACCCTGTGGAATACGGCAAATTCTTAGAAGAAAGAAAAATAATAGTTGCAGAACAGAAAAAAGAGTTGCAGGAGAAACGAGAAGCCAAGATGTTACGTGCTGCTGCCTAAATGATAAAATAATTATTGTTGTAGTTTGAAGAATTAATATTATTGCCAATTTAAATATACGGATTTATTGTTCAGCATTAATAATTATTAAAGGTCAATAAGATCAATATTACGTACAAGTAGTATTACTGAGTTAATTTTCCTTTCCCTCTTCCATATAAATATTTTTTAAAATTGAGCAAAACTTTGGCTTCTTTAACATTGTTTTTCAACATCTTCATATCGTCGCTAGACATAGCATTAACTAAAGAAAGTCTGACCTTATTAGTTTGACCAAAGCGAGACTCAATATAAGCTGTGATGTTAAATCCGTTGGAAGACGGCAGAATGACTTCTACTTGGAGTCCTATCAAATGATCGATGTTCGACTCCTTTTTGCAGAAACCTTTAGCTATTATTTGATGATCGGAAACAATTCTGTCCACACAACCTTCCTTAAACTTTTGTTTAAATATTTTTAATGAAGGCAGGTACGTATTAGAATACTGGCGATCTTGTGTATGATCAACTAATCGGCCAAAGAATGCCAAGCGGCAAGAATTTTCATCTTCAGTTTGCAAATCTGATCCAATAACAATTGAATCGAGCGTTGCCAACACAGGTCGGTCGAATTCGACGAGGGCAAGGATTCCACACTGTGTGCTCTCGCTGGCGTTTGAATTCGAGTTGCCTATTTCTTCTATATGTTGGTAATCAAGGTGTGGATCAAATCCAGAGGAATTTCTAGAAGCCTGAAATAAGGTCACCCGAGCCGTCACAGTATCATACCCTATGGATATATGATATCTGAAATAAATTAAAAGAACCTGCTATCATGTCTATCTCCCATTGCCGAACACAGTTTACATGCATTAGAATCTTTTTACGGCAATATGTACATTGTCTATTTTTCTGGGATTCCCACAGCCAACTAATTTAGGGGAAATGGAAATTAATGTGCACATAAATCATCATACTCTTACCTTTTTTTTGTCGTAATTGCTCTCTTGAAATAAGAAATTTTATCAAGACATAAAACTCCTGCTCGCACGGTAGGTAAAACCACCCCTGGTGAGGCAATGATAGTTCTTTCAATAGACCCTGAATCTAACCCGGGCACACATATGCCAACACGATCTCCAGCCTTTGCTTCAGTAACAGGTACCCGAAAACTCTGAATTGATTTTACTTTCCTAGTTTCGCGAAGGGAAGGAAATTCCACTACCTGTTGCACAAGTGTAAAAATTCGAAATCCAAAAATACTACGAAAAAACTTAGGGTATGGATATACCTTTAAACCTAATTTTTAACTGAAAGAGCATTACATCATTGATTTTAACGATACCCTGCAGGACAGTTCCAGTAGTCACGGTTCCTTGACCTTTTACATTGAAACAATGATCCACAGCCATCAAAAAAGGTTTAGAAGTTTGTCGTATGAAAGTATAGTTGTCGACTTTGTCTATTAAGGCAGCCTTAAGGTCATCAGTCCCGATGGTAGAGTCAAGTGCCGACACACACACTATAGGCTCATTGCCGAATTTGGTTTTCGCTAACGTCGCCCGCATAAGTTTCTTGACCTTATCGATCTGTTCAATTATTACGTTTTCAACTTTTAAAATAATTAAGCGTATAATTTCCTAATTGACAATTTTAATAATATTAATAATTAAATTAATATGTTGTGTTTGTCAGAAATAGTACATACCTTAACAACTCGTTTGTCTGCCGGAATTAAATCCACCTTATTAAGCACAACAATCAAATGCGAGCTGGCTATTTGGGCCAGAATAAGACATTCCCCAGCTTGTGGTTGCATTCCTTTATTTACATCGATTATCAGTAGCATTATATCCATTATTTGAGCTCCTCCAATCACCGTCCGAATCAAGGAAGCATGACCAGGACAATCAACGAGAGTGAAATTGTATTTTTCTGCGGCATCCAAAGAAAAGGACGAAAAACCCAAGTCCAAGGTTATTCCTCTTTCCTTCGACTGGGGGTTTGAATCGAAGGCAGCCGTCGATCCAGTTGTGCTCAAAACTTTACACAAGCTAGTCTTTCCACTATCTACGTGACCTAGCACTCCAACGTTAATGTTTTGTTTTTGTAGTGCCATTGTGAGCGATCAGCGATGACGATGACTCTGTCAAAAAAGTTAACAAATTATTGTCATTGAAGGGGTAATTTACCTAATATTTAACCCTCAACCGTTAACTCCTTCTCAATGAATAAAACTGAGGACCAGCACCAGCAGCAGTATATTTGATTCGTGACACTGACTGAGACGGGTGTCAACGTGACAGGATTTGCTAATTGTCGTGTCGGTGTCGGGCTTCGGCTTCGAGGATATGTTATGGGTTGCGATTTCTGTCAACTTGAACGAGTCTTTAATGGTGAAATCATATGACTATGTCTAGGTGTACTTGAAAAGCCCGCCAACTGTAGGACACGTGAAGGTTTGACGATAGATGGCTAGATAGCTAGATCTCCTTGTGTCCAGTGGAGAATTTGTAGTTGTAGCACGAAACTGGAAACCGCTGCCGCCTGCCGCTCTTTCTTCGGTCGTTCGGTCTTCTGGTCTTCTCATTCTCGGTAGTCGCTGCTCTGCTCTCGTATGTATATCCTCTTCGGTTCGGTAGTAAGTTCGGTTGTCCTTGTTTACACGTTCATTATAAAAAAGTCAAGAGTGTAATATTGTGATTCATGATGCGATAATGTGTGATCAGTCGATCAGTGTGATGTGATATGAGATTCAAGTGTGAGTTGCGACCTTGCGAGTTGAGTGTGATGTGATGGTGACTTTCTATTCTAGGCTAGGATAGGACGATGGGAAAATATTTTTATAATTGCTCTGTCTGAATATTATTTTTAATTCCTAATAAGTAAGCAAGTAAGCACTTTGCCACTCAAGCTTCTGTAATTCTGTAGTTTATTCTAATAACGTATAGTAACTTTGAACTTTTCTCTTCACGTCTGTCTATGTCCATAGTCCAATAACAATAACTGAGGCACATTATACTTACTAGTTGTATTGAGTATTAAGATCAGTGGTTTAGGATGAGTTTTTGTTTTGAGCACAGAGATTTGTAGAAAAACACACGGCTGCATTTTATAGAATATTTTTATATAATCGATACGAAACACCTTAGCACGTCTTTAGTTCACTTGTTTTTCCATTTGGAAGGAAACGCCATGGATTTATTCAGCATAGTATGCGTCTTGTACATTACTTTTATGTCAGTTTGTCTCGCAATAATATTTTTGGCTGATTCCGATATTCTTACTTTTCTTGCTGCCAATTTTGGCAAGGCTCCAGGTATTATTTTTTAGCAAACAAATTTATTCATTAGTAGACACGCGGTTGACTGTAAAAGTGTGTAATTCATATTTTAGAAAAAGAATACGAGGGGAAAGTTGTTTGGGTTACTGGAGCTTCAAGTGGAATTGGAGAAGCTCTTGCCAAGGAACTCGCTAGATGCAATGCCAAAATCATTCTGTCAGCCCGGAGGAAAGAGGAATTGGACAGGGTCAAGAGATTGTGCACAGGTTTAACATTAACTTTCATCCTATAGTATCCATTCCATTTAGCTTGTAAAATACAATACTTCTAAGATTTGCACCCGTACTCGGTAATAACGTTTTGTGTAAAATATTAATATTCATTGTAATTTACTACAGAGATTAATCCATCCCTTAAAGATGTCGACATATTGGTTCTTCCATTGGATGTGACCGATTTGGTATCCCACGAATCATCATTTAGAAAGGCTATTGATCATTTCGGAAAAGTAATGCTCATTTTGAGCCAACATTACTTGTTTAATACTGATGAATTTTTTTTCTGTAGAGACATTACATGCGTCAAATTTATGTAAATGTTTCAGCTGGACGTGCTTGTTAGTAACGCTGGTCGATCTCAACGGGCATTGTGGCAAGAGATTGATTTAAACGTGGACAAAGAACTTTTCGAGCTTAATGTCTTCTCCGTTGTCAATATGAACCGAATTGTTCTCAAGTATTTTCTGGAACATGGTGGTGGGCAATTAGTTATTGTGTCGAGTGTAGCAGGAAAAATTGGTATTCCCAACTCAGGAACGTACGCGGGTGCCAAGCATGCTCTACATGTACGTGTATCGAATTGCAATTTTGTTTGACACCATGACGATTTTAATATTTTGAGTACAAACAAATTACATGAATGACCTGCCATCAACTCGTTCTGATATCGTCTCTAGGGCTACTTTGAGGGATTGCGTCTAGAGACTTATGGCAGAAATATTGATATTACGTTACTCTGTCCAGGACCAACGTTCTCCGGCGTTCTGAAAAATGCTTTCACGAGTAACCGTGGCGAGGTACCCTCTCAATCTTCAATCACCTTCAATCTTTTTGTCTCTCATATTTTATTATGATTTATGTATCATAATTTCAGCAAGTGAATCAGGAGATGTTGCCAACTGATCGAAGGTTGACTTCCGAGAGGTGTGCGTACTTATGTTTAGTGGCAATGGCAAACAAGTTGCATGAGTCTTGGATGTCACTGCTTCCGGTCATCCCTATATTGTATCTCTATTCATATCAGCCATACCTAGCTTCCAAGTGAGTTTTTAGTTTCTAGGAGTACCACACCATTACAGTAAAAAGATAACTATGAACTAACCTCGAATGTTTTTGAATGGCAATGTAGGATTGGAAAGTTGTTTGGAAAGCGAGCCTTCCAGAAAATACGTGACAGTCGGGACACCTTGAAGAAAGACTGAAGTGGGCGCCAACGACATTTGAAAGATTCGCAAAAATGTTTGCTCTGTAAATTGGAAGTACGGGTACACAAGTACGCAGAAATATACATATTGACTTATTCCTTTTAATTCATTAATGTCCGAGCTAACCGCAATAAAAGTATTATATTGAATTGTCAAAGAAAACTACGTTTCGTAGTTAAATAAAATAACTACAGAACGTTATGAGATGACTATTGTTAGTAATTTCTTATGGAATAAAATCTTTTTAATACAAACTCCATCAATACTAGATTACCTGTAAATATTATTACCTAAGGACGTATAAATTATTGTCAGGAATAAAGGATATTTTTATAAGTAT
>JAQGAK010001600.1:0-29257 GCA_034696945.1 Lipothrix lubbocki | reverse complement strand
AAAATCTCACCTGAGCAAAGTTTTTATAAAGTTCAGCAGAAGTGACCAAGTAGTAACATGTGAATTAATGACTTTATGTTTGTAGAAATAAGCTAAATGAATACATTGTGTTAAGTAAAGTTCTCCAGCATCATGCTAAATGATACGCGCTTAGAAGTCCTGTACTATTTTTTTTGTTACAACAAAAAACCCGTTCAGAGCATTATTGTCATTCATTGTAGTTTGTACTACATTCACTACATAAAATTCTGCTGTTACTCTAATAATTTTTACACTGGCGTTCCTACTTAATACCCTCCAAATCTGTAGTGCTGCTTTTCAGCTTTATCTCCAAAATCTGTAGTTTCCAGAAAAATATTTATCCACTTAGGAGTATTGGAAGGATATAAACTGATCCGTGTATTTTCGCTGATTGAGTAGGAGTTTATTAGTAAACCACGTTAACTACAATCGCTGCTGAGATATCCCCTCACCAGCGTGAAATCCTGTCTGCTTCACTGGGAAGGCTTTGTACAGTAATAAGATTCAGCAGCGAGTTCTTCTGCAGTACAAACTAACCCAATAATTTACAGCCATCTATCCACTAAGCGTTTCAATTAGTTTTTTATTGGACGACACCAATCCTGATTAACGTTAGCAAACATTAATCAGGGTTCCAACAGAATTGTTTCAATTGTGCACCACAATATCGGTTTGAGTAATATTGCAACTTGCAATCCACAAACTTTCATTGTATGAATGGTCCAATATCCATCTTCAATCTTGCCCATCTGTTTCATTTGACTATCGATAATTTTGTTGTGGTAATTGCTAATTGTTAGACAAGTATTAAAGAAAGTAGCACAAGCTAAGAGTTCACTTGTGCCGTAGAATGTCAGGGTTTTTTGTCTAACGCATACTGTTAATAATGCTAAAATGTTGTTTACTCTCGTTGTCACGCAGATTTTATCACGAAGTATCTGCAACCCATTATTATCCTTAAAATTGCTACCAATTAAGAACTTGCTGTAAAGAAATCTGTTATGTTAAAAAACGCGATTGGATTTTATGTGGACTATAGCAGTTCATAATGTTAAGAAAATCATTCAAGTGATGAACGTTTAGTGACCCAATAGCCATGAAAAAACTGGAATCTTCTGTGTATTTATGGTTGACCTGTCGGCGAGATAATTACATCTATTGATAAAGGCAACTGTACCTTTTAAAATGTTAAAAATACCAAAACAAAAACTTATCTGTAATAACACATGATTATTTAGTATTCACTAAATTTTAAATTACAGTAAAATAAATATTTTATTCAATATAAAGTAAAGACATACGTAGTGTTACATAACCATTTTTGAACACTTTGTTCGCAAATTATCTTCGATTTTTAGTAAAACTATTAACTACTTACAAACAACATAACAAATCTCGATTACGAAAAACACCAATAGAATGATCACAGTTATTTGAATTGTGCAATTATTGATTTGACTCAAGTCCTAAAAGCCGCCAACTCCTCCGAACAAAAGTTGTCTCTCTAGTTGTTCAGCTTTCAAAGTTCCATGAATAGGCTCGCAATTTTCATTGAATACAGAATACGCACTCTTCTCTCCCTTCTTTCGTTTATTTCTACGAACACCAGTGTTGGCATAAATGAAATAGAGCGCGGAGATGGCAAAAAATACAGCACCGAATCCAATTTTTAAGAAACCAATGTAAGTGAATAGCCACATCAAAAATTTCAAACAGATCATAAGCACACGCATTCTCCTGCTCGACTGGTCAACTATATCCGAAGAAATTTCTTCTTCTTCTTCTTCACCTCCACTGGACAAAACGTCATCCTGTGAAATCAACTCTACAGCGTCTTCTTCTCGGTCTTCTTCAACGTCGCCGGAGTTGGATTCGGGCAGGACAGCAGCAGAGATTTTCGAAGTAACAGTGTTCCAGGCATTATTTATAGCTTTCTTCATTTTCACAGATCGCTCGTCCGCAAGTTTCTTTTTTCGATATTTTAGCAGGTCGGCTTCCATTCTATCCCAGCTGTTTTTGCATCACTGTTACGTCGAATTTAAAGGATAGTACACGTATCTGTAAACAAATTAAAATAAATGCTTAACTTCATAAATGAGCATAGTAAAAATAAATACAAAATATAAACAAACTAGATACAAAATAAATTAATAACTATGTACATACTAAATACAATATAAATGCAAAATAAATAATAATAAATATTTAATAACTATGTACACACTAAATACAAAATAAATACAATGTAAATAATAATAAATACAAAATGGAAATTGGTTTGCTAAGCTAAATCAGCAATAATTTACCAAAACGTCTTTCGCAAACAACTTGTAGCTGTTAGTTCTTCCAAAAAACTCTATACTTGAGGAAACTGCAAATTGAATGAATTTATGATGATGCTGCTTTATATATTGTAAATCGTAGTAAATTTAGAGTTCTATGTCAACTTTCAGCTGGATAATAATCAGTTTATGTAATTTGTTAAACCCTTTTAAAGTTTTACTTTTAGTAAAAGTAAACCACATCAGTTTCCACTTAACTTTCATAAACTGCCCCACAGTCGAATAACCAAGGACATCTTCCAGCTCATTTGTTTTTAATGCTATATTGGGGTAGGGTGAGAACGATTGAGATTTAATGTTTGATTTGATATCTCCGTAATTAGAATAGGAGCAGCTATACAAACATAATAATGAATATACCTAAGTAAGAATTAAATCTAGCATAATAAATTATTAAATATGAAACATAACTTTAGATCATATTTCCATATAACGGCATTATTAAATATAATGTATCTACATGTTTACGATGGACAATGCAAAAGTTCCGGTCAGCAAACACGTCAATACATGTTTATGCATAATCATATACGGCAAGAAATAGCAATACTGAAATGAAACATGATGATTTTTTTTTTGCTGAGAGGAAATTCTTTTCCAATATAAAATGAAGATAAGGAGGTGCTCATTATTATACAGACATACATTTCATTTATGGTGTATGCTATTAAGCGGCACAGTTAATCATGATTAGTAATAAACATTTAACAAGAAAAGTGGTTAGTAATATTGACACGCTTGCACATGTTTCAGGACTGCCGAAATATAAATGTTACAATGACTAATGGATTATTATCTAGTTGTATGTATCTATAAGTTAAGTATTATAGTTGTTCTCGAGCGTTAGTGACTTTGCAAAGTTGACCTTTTAGTATGAATCATAATAAAGATATACATGAGGAACGACGTTTAATATATCAATCTGTGAAACACAATAAGCAGCAGATTCCGTCGCCAACTGCTATCGGTATTTCCGCAAGAGATGAGGAATGAGGTCTGCAGGACAAATTTGCATCAGTTGTTTCATACAAGCCTCTTGTAAAGTACATGGGACGTTTTAATTTAATTATTTGTTTACAATAACGAGTACCGAAATACGCCTTTAAAATGGATCGGACGGAATTAGAAAGGAGAGTTTTTGAAACTATCCAATACGAAGATGAAAAATCTAAAAAAGATTCAATTCAATCTCATCCTCATCGGACATATGAATTCCCTATATGGGTCGTATTCCTGTTTATTCTTCCCATGTTTACCACAGTTGGCTTGTCAATTTTTGTTTGGTACCAGCATCATGTTTTATTACAAGATTTGAGTGGACTCAATTTTACATCATTAGCTGGTAAGATAATATTTAATTACTTTATGACTTGTAGTAACATTAAATTAATTATATTTTGTAGCCTGAATAATTTAAAAAACAATCATAATTAAAAAAAATAATATATGTATAACTTTCATGTTACAATATTTTTGTAATAATGATTATACATATTTCATAGAAATGAGTTCAAGTTCAAACGGATCTAATTGCGAATGCATTGGATACCCGGGAGAACCAGGCTTTCCAGGGCCAGCAGGTCGCCCGGGTCAGGATGGCTTACCTGGACAATCTGGGTATAAAGGGGTGAAAGGTGACCAAGGTGAAAGAGGAATTCGTGGAACTGATGGACTTCAGGGTTACCGAGTAATTTCTTAGTGCAAGTGATAGTGTAACGTTTATATTTCGTATGTGTAAATAATATTTTGGATAAGCTTTAATACGTAATGATACTTTAGGGACTTCCGGGAGATAAAGGCGAGGAAGGCTTACCAGGGCTTCACGGGCTTCAAGTACGTTTAAATTATACTCCTACATTTACAATTATAGTGTCAGCTTTAATATGTAATAATTACAACTGGATTATAATTACTACAATTAGTAGATCATTGGCAGTAACGGTAGAATTTTTACGAAACATTTATAGGGAGAAAAAGGTGACATAGGTGTACCCGGTCTTCTTGGACCACCTGGTCTTCCAGGCATACCTGGGCAGACTGGTCTTGACGTGAGTTTATCTTCAGCTCTTTGGCAATGAAAGTAACATCGTGGTGCTGTACATTTAATAAAAAGGATTTATTCCAATATTGCAGGGGGTTCCTGGTCCGAAAGGTGAAAGAGGGATCACTGGTGCTCCTGGCAGTCAAGGTTATCCGGGTCCGATTGGTCCTCCGGTAGGTGCCTTATATGTATTCATTAACAAAAATAACTTACCATGAATGAGATCTACATTTATTATTTTTATTATTCACAGGGTCCAAAAGGAAATCGGTTTGGATAAATTATATTATTTATTTACTAAGAAAACTTTATGTATTTACTATCCACCTTCACATTATTATAGTGTAAAAAGCATATATGTATATGAGGCTCACTTCTTTTTGTTATAGTTTCAAATAATTTAGATTTCATGTCAAATTGTAATGTACAGGTAACGACAGGTGCAAGGAATTTGTTTAACAAGTTTAAAATAAGTCCCGCAATTTTCAAGTTGATTATTAATCGAATCTTTTAATAAATTTGTTTCATGGTTAATTTTCCTTTACAGGTAAACACATCATTTTATAAATTTTCTGCATCCACTAGATGGCATATCAAGTAAAAAGCTATTGGTACTCTACACATTCTGAAATTAGTATAAAATCTGATTCCATAAAAATATATTACAAATATAATTTAATCTGTTGACAAGCCAGGAGTTGTGTCACGCCTTGCTAATTGTTGGACCAGTGAGGCTAAATTATTTTCAATTGCAATTTTCTTTAAAAAACATGATGGTGAAAACATGATGGTGAAAACAAGATGTCCGTTCCATGTTCCCACTCACTGTTTTCGCTGATAAATACCAATTACGAAGAACAGTAAACATAAATAAAAAACTATCCAAGCGCACATCCGATAAAACTGTTGTTGTACGTGATAACAAAATCTTAAAAACTGGTTCGACACAATAATAAGTATAATTATAAATATGAACCCAGCAGCTGATTGAACAATAACGCATGCAATTAGACTGACCCAAGTTATTATCCCTCTCCGCGTCAATTTATTTCGGAGTATGTCCTTAAGTTGTTGAAAAAAATCTTGGGCCAGAATGAATGTGCAAATTGAAAAGATTATTGCCAGCTTTCTTACAAAAAAATAAATTAACCCAAGTAGCTTCGTTCCGACAAAATAAAGTAACTGAAGTGCCCACGTTGAACACCGTAACAATTTTCGGCTTAAAGCCAACCGAATTAAGTCCATATAATGCAGTACCAATAAGTATTTAGAGTCTGTATTGCTCCTGATACCTTCCACTTCATCTTCACTATAGCCTAAATCTACAAGCACTCTTTTGTGTTTCTTATAAAGTTTTTCAAAAGCTCTTCCACGAAAATCCTCCGGAACTGTGTGGGCGTAGACATTTCGAATGTTTAAGACACGTCGAAGTTTCTCCATGTCGACACTCCAACAATCCATGGGATTTCCCATACGGTGATACTCAAATTCTAAGGTCTTGATAGCTTTGTTTAATAATGTTATGTCCCATTTCTCAATTTTCCGTGTCTTAAGTTTGTCCTTCTCCATGCCAAAAGCGTTATTCCAGTATTTTTCAAAAAGCGTGGTGAATTTCTTGATACATTCTGCAGAGTCCATCCACTTTTCCTGTGTCACCTGCTCATATCTTTCTTGAAATGTCCGTTCAAAGATTTTGCGGCCCTCTGCCTGCAGCATGTCAATACAAAGTTTATTCTTCGTTACGATAAAGTCAAAATGCTCCATTGCTTTGACTTTTGCTACGTTGTACGTATTTGTATGTAGAACATATGCTACAAAGAAATGTCTCACCTATAAGTTTATAATTACCGTTTATTAATTTAACGTAAATTAGTTCATGCGGCATAAATGACATATTATTTAAAGATAAATCCGTTGATCTTACCGATAGTTACAGCGATGTTAAATATAATTTGCCCGAGTTATCTGTTTTCCAAGAACTTTGTACATAACTTTTATATTCATCTATGTATATAAGTATACACCCGTCCTGCACCAATGGCACAACTTTGGTCGTGAAAGAAACTATAATTAACTATATTATCCCTGTATACATACCTTCATTTTGATGGTTTATTTATAATACATTTATTAATTTAATGCTAGACCAACATTTGAAGTAAATAAATATACTCTATTAATTATCCATGATTTGAATTCTGGCTTACGTGGTTTTACTCTATTAAAGTATTCTGTCCCAAACTCAATCGCATTTGGATTATTGTCTGCGCATCATTGAACAAATGCGAGTGTTTCCATACCCTCGTTGTTGATGGTATTTATAGAAGCAGATGATGCAGTTCTTGCGTCGTCAACCTTGGAAACGATAAGGTTTGCTCTTCCGCTTCTTGATTCTAATATGGAAATATGTATTTCAGAACCCATGCTACTTGTATCCTACTAATCTTCTAGACATTATAAAGTTTAAAATAAGGAATGTTCTTCCCCAACTGTTCCTTACTTTCGCCGGTAGTATAAGCCAAATTGTCGTTGTGGTCAAGTCGACTGATGGTATATAGGTATGAGCTATTTTATCAAGGGTGGTTGGTTCAGTTTTTTGTGGTTTGCTGGACAAAAGGAAGACTCTCCGCAATAGCATAGATTCACTTTGATTAACTACTTTGTTGGTACCTAATGCATTTTGGGTCTCTTATGTAAAGTACTTACGCGTGTATGTATTAATTGCGTAAACAGTTCAACGTGTTTCATAAAGTATGACAAAATTCTTCGAACATTCTGGACCACTTTTCTCCTTTCGCTTGCTCATACATTTCCCAAAATTTAGATTCAAAAATTTGTCTATAGCCTGTTCTTGTAGCTTTATATAATGCAAACTTTTTCTCCTAACGGTATAATAATATTACCCCACAGTATACCTTTGGAGCATCCAGTTTTCCTGTAAATTTATAAAATAGTAAAATATAACATCACATACAGGTAACATTACCACTGTTCGCAGTCAATGTTATTTTTCGTGAAGCCCCCTGACGGCGTTTTTAGATTGAAACTAATAGTTTCACTTTATTACTGTAGATAACAGATCATGTATACTAACGAAAAAGAAATTTTTTAAATCGATCATTTGTGACTACAAATTATACTTATAGTAAAAAGTGCCAATATTAATAATCGAAAACGGAAGTTAGAAAAAAAGAAGCTTTGTTTTAACCTGACGTCTAATTAAGACGTGTTTTGCATTGTAGAATTTTATAATGTTAACTAGCTCTGGTAATAACATGTTTTAGTTACAAAGTATGTAGAAAATATCTAACTTGTGATAACCATGAAACCTGCAATCTTAAAACGATGCCTTGATAAGAAAATAACAGTAGCACAAAATAATACGAGTAACAAGTTCTTTAATGCATCTAGATGACAAGTAGTTTTTTGCCACTTTCTCGAAAACTGCATATACCTGGGGAAATTAATTGGGGCCACTTTTAATTACCACGTTTTCACGTTATCACAATTAAAACAAAATTGGTTACAGCAAATGAACTCATCCTGCCGTTAGTAATAACGAGATTATAAAATATTTGAAATTTGAGATTACCTTCAAGTGGAAAATAATAATAATAAAAACGCTGGTTTTTTATAGGAGAAGGTAGAAATTATTTATTATTATTGTCCTCTACTTGTTGAACTAGCATACATGCCGATACTCCAGAGTCACCAAAGTTTAGTCAAGCAAGTTTGGCATGGTATTTGTTTCACACACGATAAATTTTTGCCAACTACAAAATAAAATGAGTGATAGTGTGTACCTAACTGTATCTATAAAATTAAATATAATTTATAATTCACATAAAAAATAAGATAAAGTTCAATATAGGCACCTAATTGAGTTGAGATAAATTGCATACCCAGCAGTCACTTATACAGCTATAAGTATAGTAACAGAATGAAGGCCAACCAATATGATTTTGATTTATTACGGTACTGTTGCATAACGCAAAACAACTGGCTATCTATAGTATAAGTATGTATCTAAATCCCCAATATGTTTCTTGCGTGGGTCTAATCCTAACCATTCTTTAATACTAAACGGCATTATTTTTAAGTTAAGGAAGGTTATCGTGAAATAAAATGAACCTAAAAGAGGACTGATATACGAAAAGCTGTTCACCCAATGTAACAAAATAATGCGCTAATGATTACCTCTGATTATATATAACACTAAACATTCATTTAAACTTACTAATTTTTTTAAAATATGGTTTACGTGGATAACATTAATAGATGCATATTTGTATAATTCATTTAAACGTTCACCCTCGTCATAACTGAAAAAACGATCTCGAATGTACAGGAAGTTCAGCATGTTCCTGGAGTCCTTTTGATTTGAATACTTACATACATGGAATTACAAGGAGTAGTTTAACATATAGACATAGTCATAATGACTCAAAAATTAATATTTAACATGCAGCAGCCAACAGGTAACTCAGGTGATTTCCCTCCTTTTGGCTTGCCAGAAGACTCGAGTTTATTTTACACGCGGTTAAAATACTCTTGTGTATGTAATTGTGATCTCAACAGTTGTGCACTCAATTTCAAATCTCACCATGACAATTAGCAAATCCCTCGTCTAAAGCGGAAACATGGCTCATTCAATTGGTATATCAGGATTGCCTGGGTGGTGGATTCTTCGATTTGTATGTACCTACGAATCATCAATTCATCAATCCTATCAGTTTTCACGTAGTTTGGATCTTGGATATATTTAAGTAACAACTGTGTTAATTAAACGTCGCTAGCAGGTTCCAAGGGACGTATAGAGTAATTTTTCAATTGTAATAATGGTACCAATTTCTTTGCAAGTTTAATATTGCGAGCCATAACTTTTTGTCCAGCATGAACGAATGAGATTCTATTATTTGTAGATAAAATTAATTTAATGCAAGTAATTGGCCAACAAGACGGAAAAAATACATCACGAAGTCAAGACGACTCTTGGTTATATTGCAAGAAATAAAACTAATCTGACAACTGAGTACAATAAACTAGCATTTCTGATTACATTTGATAGACACCTCTAAGCTTTTCATATTATTTTCAATTTTTTGACTACACTGTTGTTAAACTATGGTACGCAATGACAATCTGGACGTCCACATCCTTCCCTGGCATTGACACATTTTTGCTGAAGATGTTCAGTGCGTATTTCTGCAATTATCAATATTTGTTAAATATTAGTTTATTTACGTTCGCAAATAAGATAACAAAATAAACCATGTAGAAGCACTTACTATATACATGCTGTCGTATTTCCTGGGCTTGCACAACTTTCGTTCGTAAAATATCATTTGACTCGGTAGCTACCTGAAGAAGCTTTTTGATTTCATCAGGATTTGAAACAGTTGAATGCTTACGAAACTCTTCATTTATTTTAACACGAGCAGCTGAATGAAAAAAAATAGTGAGAAAATATCAGAGAAGTATTAAATGAAATAAATAAATTGTCATTGTAGCTACGATGCTTGACTGAATCATGTATGATACTGAACAACAAAGTTTTTAAAATACAAAGTAACAACTTTATTAAATATCCTTGACATTCATAATTTGTTGATATATCTTTTCAAGTGTCCTCAATCTTGGAAGAGTTTTCTCAAAAATTGGAATGATCAAATTTCCTTTTGAATTCGGTTCACTGACAACTACAGCCAGATATGAAATTACTCTTTGCATAATAATTGTTTCATTGATAATAATCCCCTTAATATTGGACAAAGGAACAAACTCCGCTGACTTTAGCTTGTTAAAAGCAGTTTCTTGACTAATTTGTAGCCCGAGTGAGGGCATTACTAGCAACTTTTCAGTCTCAACTCTCCGCAATCGATGGAGTACAACAATAACTATAAGGAATAGCTCAAAGCTCAATAATTTCATGTAGTGAACCTCGTAAATACAAGAATACATCAATGGTAACAACTGGAGAGTAAGGAACATATACAAATAACTGCAGAATGATAAACCCGCTTTGTGAACAATAAATTCAAGAAATTCTCCATCTTTCCTTCTCTCTTTCCGATGTACAGACTTTAAGAATTTAACTACAGGTAAACTTGCACACGACGACAAAGTATCCAAAGGATTAATGTTTTCTTTAGTAACACTTCTCAAGCCTTCTTCATCTGGTTCCCACGGATAAATACCGGAATGAGAGAGGAAAGTAATTTCAAGCTTCTGGCCGTAATTGCTGTATTCCATGTACGCCTCATTGCCTAATAAGTCGTATAATTCAGGATTTTTGATCTTCCGCCATATTTTATTTTGTTTTTTATGACAATATTTATTATCAATTTATAAATTATATTTAGCAATATTATCGATACACAACTACTTCAAGAAACAAATTACAACATTACAAACAAATTAAAAATCTACAAACGTATACCTTTCAACGCATTATCATCTCCCCGAAATACTTGTTCTCTTGTCCGGTGGAGAGTCTTGAAAACGGACAAAACCTATACACAAAATTAATTCATTAATAAGTACTTTAATCTCTGAGATTTTTCCACAAGTATTTTAAAATTTATTATTGTTTATAATTTTTTACAATTACCTTTGATCTGCTCGCCATCATTTTATTTCCAGCCTGGCGCCTTTAAATAAGCTTCAGGATCAAATTCAAAACGCAGACATTGAATTAGGATTTAATATAATACAATTTTTATTAATACTGCAAACTTTAATTACTTAATTAGCACATGAATTAATTTTATTGCTACCGTTTTTGCACTGCAGTTGTGTCGCATGTATTTTTTTGGGTAAGAATATCATATTATCGGAAATCAAATATAAACCGCTCCTGCAGTGAGGTTCCTCAATATTTCCGATAGATGGTAGGTCCAAATAAATTTGAGTTCTCCAACAGCTTAAAGTTAAATGAAAACTATAAATGAAGCTAACCATTTGGAGATGAACCTTGACTAAAATTCTGGCTCTCGCAATTAAATAAATAAATAAAATAATTTAAAATAAATTTAACAAATTAGGAATACGTCAGGAAGAATTCCATGTGCTCCATTATATCAAATCATCAAATATAAGTCAGAATAATAGGAATATTTAAGCAAGCATCCAATTTCAAGTGAATAGAAGGATAGAATAAAATGGAGATACTATAGAAGATGGAATCTATAGATAGCTTGGATTATATTGTGTATAAATAATAATGGAAGAAATTGCTCAGAGCTTAAAACATTTTTATAACACTATTACACAGTAAAGAAAATGGCCCAATAATGGAATACGGTTTATTATTAAAACGGTACACCTGTCTTACATTTTAACACCTCTATCTGTATTTTGAAACTTTCGACGCCGTACGCAACATGCGAAGCATGTTCCTTTCCCTTATTACGGAAAACCTTCAAGGTGACTCCAGCAATATAAATGAAATCATAAGTGTTGTAAAGAGGCGACGGCAGATTCTGTAAAATAAGTCTGAAATTCCAATAATCTCAATCCCAACTTGACAAGCATTTGTCACCAAACTGGAACTTAATTCCCCGTAGCCTTTTTTATGACATGAAGTTGTGAACCGGAATAGAAACACTTACAGGATATACATACGTACATATAATGGATTCAGCTGGAAATTAGAAATACAAGTATTCAGCTGGAAAGTCATACAAGTTGTATCCGTGCTTGATTTCCTCTCCAAACAAGTTCCAATGTATGTATGTATAATGAGTGTTAGTATTCAAGGGCAGCCATGAAGTATTTTATGTGGAAAATTATTTGTTTTACATGGGACACGGTCCGCGACTGAGGATATTATGAAAGGCAATAACTGTTTCGTTTCGACTAAATAGCGTCAGCTATTTAATTGCCAGCGTCGTCTTTCGTGGTTGATACCCTCCAACTACCTTCACCTTTTCAACCGATACAGCTTCCTTTTCTTTCAGACACTCTTACCACATGGAGTATATTGCAGATACATACACTGTTAACAATACTGTGAAAAATCTACGGCATTGCTCAATAAAATCTCAGCCTTCACTAAAACTTACATCTTCAACAACTATTTCCACATCCATTCTCAAAATTGCTTTTGCCCTCCTTTGTACTCCTAACAACTGACTTCAGACATAAATGTGATGACGCTGGATCCCGTTGAATTACATATAAGTATAATATAGGCATTCAGACATGTACGCATTTCAACGGTTGCTTTGCAAGGAATATGTATCTGGGCTTGCATGGGCAGAGAAGAACACATTTATGACCTCGGCGTGAAAACTAAAATCAAGGCTGCAATAGCATTAAAACATTGTTATTGAGATATACAAAGTAGTAAAGTCCAGGCAGAAGTGCTTTAACCGACGACATTGCTAACAGTATCTGTCATTGAGTTGTATCGTCATGGTAAATAATAGGACAACTTTATATTTCTCAAGAGTAATACTACAATCTCTACAGCTCCTCTATAAGTTCTGACCCATAGTAGTCATCGTCATTATACTTTGTCCAGAAATGGACAAAATAAACACTTGCTGGTAACTTGCTAATTCTGGCCTATCAAATCACTCATCAAGTAATTAAAATAAAATTAAAAGCAAGCTTAAATTACTACTCACCGAGCAGTCGTCACAGGCAGGATTTATATATGCGTACAATTATACTTAGTGCAAACTATACATTGTAAACATGATGATGGCATACACATGAGGAGATTGAAACCTCAAGTTTTTTTCTAAATTTAGATGTCATCCAGTAGAATTTCTATTATGAACTACACCTGCTGTTGAATATAGCATTGACAAGCCTTGATTGCACCCATGGAGAAAGCCTCTCGATTTAAAATGATTAGTTTTTACTTCTTATGCAGACAGAGATTGAAACCTTTCAAAGACCCCCATAGTTTTTTTGACAATGGCAAAACTTGAGAATGTAAAGTAGATAATGGGCGGCAGAGAATAGACAGCCAATAGATCCTATGCTTAACTGATTCAGATATCACGCCATTAGATGAGCCATCGACATCTCTCAAAGAAATTCCTCCACTGTTGATACATTAATAATAGGAATCTATTCAGAGTCAGTCTCCTCTCTATACAGCTCCGATTATATTGTTGCATTGGTTTTGCTCTGCAGCAGCCTTCGAGACATATATAGGATGATGGAGAACAAGAAGCATATATTATACAAGCCTCCGCATGCACAACAACAGTAAGTACTTAAGTAGCAAAATGCGGTGATACTGGAAGCTGAAGCCATGAGGCATGATGATGATGATGAAACTGATTTCTTATTTCAATGGGTCTGGCAGGCCGAAAAGATGAGAATGATGAGATGCCAAAATGAGCTACAAGTCGTTTATGATAAGGCAGGGGCTAACTTTTGAGAATTTGTAAAGTCATCCTGAGTATACTAACATTCCCTTTTATTGCCACGCTGCATGTAGTGCTGCCTTTCCAAACTGTACACGTATTATTGTTATTCTCAGAGTTTTTCCCTCTGATTTATCAAACAATTCAAAATATCCGATGATGGTAAAAGTTACTTTGTTTATAATGAAGGAAAGCTGCAGGAAATATATCGTTTCTCAGCGTCAGATCCTCAAAGCGCGTCTATAGACAACAAGTAATTATTACGTATCCCCGCCAAAATAATATCCAATGGACCATGCTGACGGTCCATGCTTCAAAAAAAGTTAATGAATCAATAAAACTTTAATGACCCTCATTGACTCCATTGTTTATTTACGCTAAAGTGAGTAATAAAACCTTGCATTACAACTTTATTACCAGATATTACCTTGTATTTCATAAACGTTAGCAATTTTTCAAATCTTTTATGAGTTTCAGTTTGAAATTCGACCCTTTGCTGCCAACAAGCTTCGCCTCAAAAGAGCCGCGTCTACGATCTCGTCTTGACATTAACGCACAGCCCTTCACGTTGAATCCATATTTTATAGTGCCAAAAACTCAATAACATCACATTACGGCCTACACATTATAAGTATATATGGAATAAACTTCGTGGTTCCTTTCGTCACCATCCGCTCTGCCGTCACTATACATATTTTGCTGCACGCGCTTCATTTATGTAATAATTGAACGTCCACCGCGTCATTAAAATTATTAGCTAAAATGGTGATGGTAACGACAGAAAAGTGCGAATCTAAGCTATAATTACCAGGCTATGTTTGTTGATAATTAACATGACATTTATGCATTCAGTCGCGTAGGGTAGAGCAATTAAGTGTTTCTGCTGTTGCAACCGCCATAAATTCTCTATTGGAACTGCAGCTTCGAGGTTGAACGAATGTAACCACCGCTAGTATAGATTCCCAGGTGGTATTTAGAGGTAAGGCTTTTTATTGATAATTATGCGTAAATAGTGTATCAAAGCTCACAATTTGTGTTTGCTTAGGCCTAGGTCTCTGACACTCCGAATTATGAAGCCTTCAGTGTTATTCATGTTCTGACATTAGCCTGAAATAACTCGGAAAATTAAGTGTGCATTTAGTGTAAACTCACCATATGGTTAAACTTACCAAAAAAATGTATAGGTCTTTGAATGATGCAGTACTATGGCTATTATCGAAAAGTTTAATTACAAGTAATTCCTGGGACTTTCCGCTACACTTATTTTTCGAGTTCATTTACACATCGACAGAAATTTGTCGGTAAGAATCCAAATGAGTTTGAAAATGCGATGCGATCATTATATGAAAACATAAAAAGCCAGTAGTACAATGGAATGCACACAAGTTTGTTTCTTTTGATAGGAAATGGTAGATAGCCATGAGTGAAAGCAACATCCGGATGAAACGTTGATACGCTATAAGGTTTGACGTCTGGTGCAATAATCCTTGAGTAAAATTACTACCTGAACAACAACAAAAAGTTGTTCAGAAATAATTTAATTCTTGAAAAAATCACTGCCGAAATTCTTGGGACTTTGGCCCAAGGACGTGTAGTGTAATTTAACAAATGCATTTCCAACCAAAAAGCATTTAGAACATATCGGCGTTGGTGCGTAAATTTCAAAATAGCTCCATCATCCTTCCATTATATTCCTACGACTTGGGGTTTTATTTTTTTCCAAAATTTTTGTCTTCTATTCCTGTTTGTATTGCACTCAAATACTATAAAAGGATATTTTACTTTTAGCTCTATTTTATCCGATTAGGGTATTTTTTGTGAACAGCATTCCTTCTTTCTTTTGCACGTACAGCAACTTTATCCTGTAAGTAGAACAACCACTTTGGAACGATTAACAGGAAGCCTTTCACTCATCGTTTTATTTGTTTGTGCGTACTCAAATAATGGAAGCCCGAGTGTGCAATCCATACCAAAAATTTACGATTTTGTATTATGAATAAAAGCCTGTGCTTGCGTACGCTCATGTTTATTTATTCAAGAACAAAGAAACTGCGAGAGTTTGGCTGGTAAAAACCCAGCCGTAATTCACTGACAAAAGCTATAAAAAGTGAGGATCCGAACCAATGTATTTATTAGGCTTTCAATGTTACAAGATTTCTTTGAAAAAATCACTGTCACCATATGCACTATCGTATAGCATTGATGTAATAGAAAGAAATCAAGAGAGAAAAGAATTATACTGGAAAGTGGCTGAAAAGCGGCGAATAACTTCAAGTCAGTATTATGAAGCGAACGTCTGCAAAAGATGCAATTGTCAGATTTCAGCACTGACAGAGCAAGCAGTAAAGTATATACATACAAGTAAAGTAACTCTACTGAAATTGAAGACAACAAATTTTTTTTAGTCTTAAAGAATTGACATCAAGTTGTCGAGTGTTCTCTCGCTCTCTTCTTCTATACTTTGTAGCAGTTTATCTCTTCTTACCTTTTATTATTCGTCGACAATAGCTATTACATATATTGAATTCTTATGCTTAGTCCTAACTCACGATCGGTTTTACTTGGTTGCACCAAACCAACAGAAGTAAAAATGTTTACAGTTGGTGTACATAATGGAATTCAGCCAAAATAATTTGCATTTATACAACATTTAAACATTTCTCAGTGATTCTTCTTCATTTTTATTCCATCATCCACTTGATTCTCTCTGGTTAAACAAATCTCCTTTGAATACTCACAGCTCTTTCAATACAACTTCCATCACCGAGCTGACAAACTATGTGTAGACGTGTGTATGAGGTGCAGATTTTATGTATACAGGTGTACTTTGTTACCAGTAAATACGCCTCGTATGCAAAGATAAGTCGTTTTGAATACGACTATCCGAACATAGGAACAAACATAGGATAATAATGCACACTTCTTTTGCATACCAACTTTTGTATTTATGATGTATGTACATAGTTGCTGGAAAGGCCAGTGTGCGTTGGTGAGCAAGGAGAGTAACACCAAAACCAGTATGTAACCGCCAAACTAGCAGTGACAAAAGCATGTTAGAAGTCAACCATCACATACGAAAGTCTTTGCATGTATACACACATATCAAATATATATATAGACATTCATTTTAAAAAAGAATGACTTGGTGAGAAGGCAATAAAGAAGTGAAAAAGAAGTAGCATTTGCTGGAACGTGCTGTCATGACATGTGCTTCATCGGCAACCTCACCACCACATGTCTGTAGCTCTGTACATCGAAGCATATTCTGACTACTCATACTTTCAATAATATACATAGGTACATATCCTAAACTGACTATAATCAAACTTTTAAGTATATAAGCTGATTTCACAGATACTTCAAATTATATACTTACATTTTACTGCATATGCATATTTATTTGAAGTTAAGCTTTAATATTTCAATCCTTCACTACGAATCTTCCCATCTCTATATGCTATGACTCTTTGGGAAGCGAACCTGTCAAAGATTTCATTTACCTCCAGCCCTCCGGCTTGACGATGATCATTCTATCATACCTAATTATTGGATGTACAAGGATACACTACACTACAGCGTCCAAACTGTTCGGAGGAGGCTGGATCATCATCAGGAGCCACCGCGGGTCTTCATGTAAAAAACTTCACGTTTTCATTCCATCCGTGCATGGAGTTATCCCTCTGGTCAAACAAGATTCAAAGAAATATACACCTTTTAGTATCATTTTCCTACGGTTTTTGGACACTTGTCTTTCAGATACATTTAAGGCAGTCACTTTAAAAGTTTTTAAAACATTTTACCATACAAGCACAACTAAAACCTGAAATCAGATCATCTGCTAATAGTGTTTACGTAAATTAACGAATTTATAACTCGGCGGCCAGGTACGAAACAAGTATCTAGTCAATAAATTTACTGCACATCTCTTCATTACCTCGAAGTATCTTATATTGTATGTAGTCATGTGGAGGTATGTATTGGCCAGGTGAAAAAATTATCGATGGAATATGATACAGAGTTAATGGACAAAGATACTAACAATAGGAAGTGGTATAGGAAAGGTATTCTGTTTGAAAACCCTGTCGTGCAACCACCTACAAGATATTAATGACTCCTTTGAGAGCAAGTAGGAGCACAAATTGCTTTGAAATTTCAATTGAGAGAGGAGAGGAAATGAACCGGTCTGTTTGCACGCTGACGTGCTATGAAAGCGGCGGGTTCAGCCTACCTGGAGAAACTAATGAATTTCTACGGAGGGGATACACTCCAAAAGAAATTCACTCCAGGAACTCCCAGACTGGACATTGTAGGTGGTACCCAATCGGACATAGAAATGTTACCTTAGAACTTTCAATTGAGAGAGAAAAAAAATGAAAGACGGTGCGACTTAAAAATATGGTCCTTGGTCCCTATCAGTAGGGACTAAACATTCTCATCTCTCATTCTTTCCTCTTATTATATACTATTGAACTAAAAATTTTTACAGATGGAACAGTATGCACCGCACAGCGGATGTTTCTAGAGAAATTATTGTTGCACTCCGCGGGCACTAAGATACTCCCTAAATACATACTTGTATGTAAATGCATCCTTATACCGATATAGTACGTATATATGTTAGAAAACCTATTGGTTTTATGTTGTGTAAAAGGGTAGCCGAAGCTCTTGACATGACCCTAACGTTACAGTGTGTGTGTAAGAGTATCCCACTCTCAGCCAGGAGATTGCCACATGACTTAAAAGCTAAAAGTCTTTTTAAACTTTTACTATCATGTGCAAGAGTACATATATATGTACGGGTGTCAACGAAGACAGTTCTTTATGAGCCTGCTTGCGGTGTGATGAATGAGGCAGTTGTTGTCGTGCGAGCAAGACACTTTTTCTCTGAAGAGCGTGGCCCATTCACATCACCTTTACCTCTCAATTTATGCTTTTCTAAGCTCATTTTATGGTTTTTCTAGACTCTTTTTCACATTTTTTCACGCTACTGCACCGTCCAACAAGTGTAAATCTGAGAACTAAGAGGGGCTTGAAATTTCTATTCAAATACAAAACTCCCTTGTCTTTTTATAAAGCCAACCGTGAATTTGTAAACTAGATATCCATCTTTAACGGTCAAGCGTCTAATGTGTTTTACTTGATTTAAAACCTACAACAATACACCAACAACAAATGCAGTCGAATCCAAAGAATTATCACACGGCATGCGTATTGCAATACTATCGCAGATGTTCACTTGGTACATATTGATTGCCTGAGATGAAAACATGGTAAAAAATGTATTTAAAGAATCAACAATGAATATTTTCATGGCCACACAACCTTAGCTTAGAATAAGAAATCCCTACTGGAGAATCTAAGAATTCGTATAGAATGTCTCTAAGCCAAATACAGAGGCGTGCAAATCCACAGTAGCGATTGTCAGTTTTTTGACAAGTAGATCTCATCAGTCAAACCCTAAATAATAACTTAGGTAGTGCTATGTAGATGATATTCTACTACAAGTACGGCTTACTTACATTTCTAGTAAGTGGAGAACCTCTGGTAAGTCACAAACAACAAGCAAAGGATTGCGTGCCTTTCAGAATTTCATCCAACGTCTTCTTCTAAGTCATACTTTATTCAACTCTAACCATTCACCGATAAGTTGCTCCATGATGGAAAACAAGCAGTATACATAAAAATACAAGATTTTTTAATTTTTACATTAAACGTGATAATATTTCATACCTGGAAACTGACGGGGATACTTAGTAGGGGATATCAAAACGTGACAGCAATTAAATTATAATAGAAGAACTTACAGAATGAAGTAGAAAAGATCGTGGCCGATTTGGACTTTTCACAATTGATCTGCTGCTGCTTTTGTATAATAATATACTTGTTAGTTATGTTTGTAGTGTATAGTAGTTTTACATGGAAACAACCCAATCGTTTCAATTATTCCTTGATTGGGAGTGTTGAAAGAAATTATACTTTGTTAATTAAATGAAAGAATAGAATGTTGGAACTAAAATGGTGAATTAATTTTCTGGGCTGCCCGCTTTGTATTCAAGTTCTTCCCGTTGATAAATGACCTCTAGACATGCATTGTTAACAAAACAGACTGCACATGCACGCTGTCGATTCTATTCTAATAATTTTAATTTATAAGTAGTCAGTTCTTAAGCAGTCATAATAATTCATAGTTCGGAAACTACGCATCCTATCAGCTTACATGTATACATATTTAAACGAAACACTCGCTGGTTCCACTGCTGTGCATACAAAAATTACAATGAACAAGTACTCATAATATACAAATACTTCAGTATTCAGGACGATGAATATAAATACGCGAAGCAGCCCATCCTTAACGAATCCAGAAAGACACCAAAATATAAAAATTAATGAAGAAAACAGCACACACACTGAAGACCGTCACCCCTTTGCCTTAACAATAATAATTTGAACTTACGACTCCTTTCCTTATTCTTGCAAACGAACCGTACATTATGCATACAATGTCGATAGACGGCTTCGTGATGATGAACCACAGCGTGCGTAACCTCACTTACTTTAACGATGCCCCAGCACACACAACTATGCACGAAAACAAAACGAACACGTTTAAAATTACAGCTTGCATACGTAAATTTCACGAAAATGTGGGTTTTATCACCTCTTATCAATGAATTCATCTTCACCAAGTAAACTTTAAGTTCTAATTATAATGACTATAAGGCACATTGAAGAAAAACTTTAGGGGGAAAAATTCAACTCCTCTCCCAAGCAATTTCGTTATTATTAATAAGAAACCAAGTGTTAAACGATATAGCATGCTAGAGTAATTACCGAGGACGGTACTCATTCCCTCAGATAAGTTTTTTTGATAAAAACATACAACAAACAGTTCATGACGTATAGACGTTAAAAGAACACCAAAACTAATACTAAAAATCCTTAGTATTTTTTTCTCACACCCACAAGAAAAAAATGTGCGTATTCCAAGAAAAATTCAACACCCATAACATTAATTATCAGCCCTATTTATCTCTATAGTAGTCTTCGATGGTTCGTGACAAACAAAGGGGCCGTGAAAAGTCTAAGGTTGACGGCTACTTCGCCTGTTAGTATACACGTACACACACACACAAAGGAGGTGCTACATGAAGGTGTTATACACTGTATTTACATTGAGGATTCCAAGCCTTCCTTCATTATAGCCGCAAATACTAAATACTACAACAACGGTAAAAGCTCCTGGTTTACTTTGACATGCATATCTCAATGAAAGAGCTGTAAGGTGTACCAAAAGAAAGGATCCATCGAATTTCAAATTAAAGTAAGAAGATTGATATTATCTATTACACTGGCATATGCTCTCACAGTGATGACGTTTGAATACGAAATTAAGGCCCTCAATTAAAACATTTGTGTGAAGCTATACAGGAATGTGCATATATAGTCTAAATGATTAAAAAACATGGACACGAAGGGTTATTAGAAGGATACAAAAAATCTCACTCCGTTGGAGTAAGTTGTTATACTATGAGCCGTTGTTATGGCAAGTAAGGTAAATTGTAAAAGGTCGGACTGTGCTGGCCATAACAATTATGTAAGCTTACCGTAGTTTCAGTTGTCAGCATCAGCGTATTAATAATGTGGAGATTCTGGATTTAATATTCATCACCAAAGTGAATAGTACATGGAGGACGAGAAGTGTTTAGGAAATTGAAGGAATTGTAATAAGTTGTGTGTACTGTAGATATATGTATAAGTACACGCTTACGTAGATATAAGTACGGACGGCACACAATTCATATCCTTCTCCATTTAATTATTTTGTTAGACATGTAAACGAGGCATAGAATTGGGAAAACACCCCTCAGGTTAGAATATAATTATCAGTACAAAGTGGTCTTCCAGGCAGGTTTCCCCATCCACATATCAACCATGCATACGCAGCTCATTTACCTGCAAAAGTAACCAACAAACCCTTAGGATCATGGTTCCCAACAACAATTTGAAACCGGGACGAAGACTAACTAACGCATTCAACACCATTCATACAGTGTACATACATCCTGGCAATAACTTTATCATTCTCTCTACCATATAAATCCTAGGCATAGACAATATATAGATATATAAATCGTCCTCACCGTGCCCATCAATAGAACTGTACTTCGAACACCACTCATCGATGTACACACGGCTTTATACAGATTCTCACCCTATATATACCTCCTCATCGATGAATTCCAGTCATATTTAACCATTCCAAACCATATATAATATAGTGTAAAAACCTTTGAAACATCATATATGATCATGCATACCAAAATAACATAATAGAAAATAACGAAACCACAAAGTACAGAAGGAGCACACTTGAACCTGCCTGAATACCTCCAATTTTAAACATTTTATTGTTGACTAACTTCAAGTTTTTTCAACAACCTACCTTAAGGCCGAAGTAGTTAATTTGATACCGGCGGAAGGATCTTAATAATGTAACGTTCAAAGTGTAACGTCTTTACTCCTCAAATGATGAAAAATTGTAAATATACGATTGCAGCAGAAAATTATCCGTAAAAATCTTTTATAACAAAACTCGACTCGAGGTTTAAAATTTTGCCTCCAGTCAACTCATTTCACTAGATCCTCTCTTCTGCACTAATGACCTGAACGAACCGATCCGCTCGACAAGACGAAAGTACTTGATGAATTAATCATTTCGAAAAATTGAAATGCTCGAACCTTGAATGTAAAACATGATGATAAATATTGCAGAGATTCTTGAACAAAAAATAAATAAAAATAACAGGGTGGAATTCATATCTTAATTATCTGAGTTCAATGTATGATTCAGTACTGCCAGTTCCCTATAAATACATACGACATTGGAATTCAAGAAGGTGCTTGAAAACAACGATAGTACTGTAGTGTAGTGAGTAACAGCATTCTTGAAGTATCTGTTGCATATACGTCAAATCTGACGATTTCCCCGCCGTCAGGTTAGTTAGCGTAAAATTTATGGCAAGATTGAAAAGCAGAATAATAAAATAAGACGAAATGTCAAAAGTTTTCAAATCATCATGAGAATATAGCAGGAATATTAATAATGTCATTACAATGTTGCATTATATAGAAATACATATAATACATATCGTAACAATTCAACGGTTGAACAGGAACGCAGACATCTTAACGTCAAGGTTTAACAAAGAATAAATGGGGATTTTTAGTACCGTCAAGTTATTTTTCGTCTTTGTTTATCAGTAAGGAAGCCGTAAGGTCCGTGATTTATTTGTTGGAATCGTGGAGGATCTCATAAAATCAAGGCATGTACAAGCTTTGAAAAGCTTTTACCCCGTAAAGGAGACAAGACTTCCCACCAACACTGACCACGACAGAGTGTCAATTAATCACCTACCTCCATTACTCCCGTAAACATGCTCTGCATGCTGAAAAGTGAAAACCTTTAAAACTATTGGACGGTGATGCGCTCCCTTCCACTTACTAACTCACTAATACTACAATTCCATGTCACTTATTTACAAACCTCTGGAGACGAGCATGATGTCATTATTATCAAAACAAGTTAGTGTCTTCCATAGAGTCACCAACTCGATCTCGGATCTCTCTACCCGACACTTCCTTCTCTTTCAAATTATTACCGTCCTAATGGATGCTTTCAACCCTTTAAGGATTCCTGAGTAATTTTCGAACAAATAACTTGAACTCAGGGAGTGGACATTTTTACCTTTTGGTCCATTCGTCACATTGTTTCCGCTACGCTGCTGTTCATTCATGAAAACACAAGGTTGTAAGTGATGAGATCGCTTATATATCAATGACACCGATGGTACATAGCCGTCCCTATCTCTCTGCCTTCCAGCAAAATAAGCCGAATTAATGGACTGGGATATTTGTGCTCACTTTGTTCCTTCTGTTTTCAACGTATTTAAATTTAGAAAACCATAAAGAATTGTCTGGTTTTGCCTTATTTTCGAGCACACAATTAGCGGCTGTAAAATAGGTGGACGCAACCAAGCTTTACGGTTTGCCAACTAAGTTAATTGCGGTTCGTGAGGTAAAATTATGCGGTGTTAAAGGTTGGGAAGTCAGAAGCGTACTAGTAGAAAATTTGAGCATTTTATAGTCTTTTGACCACACCCTTCCCATAGTGGAGTAGCATATGAAACGAGGAGACATCCAACACGTGTAATTTTAACAATGGTAGGTATGCCATCGTCATCACTTCCAAAACATTACTATACTTACATTACAACAGAAGTAACTTTTTTAGAGTGAAGGATAACGATGAGAGAAGGAGCAGAAGAAGTTCAGTAATCAGAGGAAGTACGCTGAAAGTAAATACAGATGAAAATTGTGGGTCCTCCGAAACCTCTTGTATTGGACATTATTATTGCCCTAAGACGAACATTACACATCCACGTCCACATTTTATATCCTCGTGTACTTATATTTATCCTAACGATAAGAAGATTATGTCTTACGATTAGTACAGCCTGACTGACGAAATTCATGATGGGCCGGCGAAAAGTTGCTTTTAAAAAATAGTAAAAAAAGAAATGAAGAGAGGCAAGATTTGTTCGCATTATCCGCTTTAAAACCAAGGGCATGGCTGTGTATTGTGTAAATGAAGAGGAACAAACGGGAGGACACAGTTGTCTAATATCTGTCATCAGGCAACCGCAAATCATGTGTGGTGAATAGAAATCTTGTCGTCTAATATTTCATTTCGATTGAATCCAGAAGCCCACGCTTGGCGCAGCTCAAATGTAATAAATAAGAGTCCGGATTTATGAGACCGCTTCCAACTTCACCAACTTCAGTGTAAACGGCAGCTTTGTATGAACGCTATTTAGACTGTAAAAACCACACATATCATGGTTTTAGCCGTTCATATACCCCTCTGCATATGTTTTTAAAATATACATAGATCATACACCGCTCAGAATACATTGCATTCATCCTAACCGTTATTATTGTCCTTGCTTTTCTCTCTACGCACCAATGACTACTATACTATTCCAAGCATGAGTAACAATCAACAGAAATGTTTATAGTCTATGGAACCCTTGCTTTCAGAAAGTATCAATTGCATTTGAACTCCAACTTATACACAGTAGTGGGACATCTCCCAATCCCAATGGCGGCGGTTACCACATTGCACCAAGAGGATTACTGATATAGTTTTTATCTCTGTGACCCCTACAATAGACAGGATTTAAGTATTTACGTATCCTAGTACTATAATCTGTATATCTGCACAATGAATGACTTCATTCTCCGGAAAGTTTGGGCGGTAACTCACACAGTCACATATCAGGACACTCGTGTGTACGTCAACATCAGGATCCAAAAGTTCGCTTATTCGGTTACTTCAATAAGACAAATTGGTGCGAACAGCAGGTATCAGTTCACCCATCTACAAACGAGCTACACTCGTTGATTTCAGGAATATTAAATGAATAAATCTTGGACGATAAAAGGATAAAATCGTTCGCAAAGGTGCACATCTGACCAAAGGATTAGTAGAGGGGTTAATGATAGCCTAAACGACCTCATTAGGTGGTATAAAAGTAATGAGGGACTCTACTATAAAAATTAATTTTATCACCCATTTGCATGAAACCATTATTCAAACTTATACATGTAGTAATAATTGTTTTGAAACTACAATCTCGTTTTATAATGATCATATCAGGTTGAATTATACAGGAAGAAAAGGAAGTTTTGCGAGGTCGCCACAACATTACATAGTATAAAAACTCTGAAGTGTGGTAATAACACTTAATACACTCCCTACGCTTAGGGGCGATCCTGCAAAACGGAGAATTTAATTATTTTAATAACTTAATTTAGTTTTGATGTCTTAATTAAAAGCTATTCTACTAGTAAACTAACCTCATATTACCATTAAACCACAAACCAATTATTATAGTCGCTTAATGACAATCAGTATCACGACATCATATTCAGTTGTGACTTAATTAAAATAAAAAGTACCTGAATGACTATCACACTTGTTAAGATATGGATCGAAAAGAAATAAAGACATTATCCCTCGTATCAGTAGTTACAGCCTGTGCTGTTATCATGAAAAACGCTGGAGCAAAAGGGTAAAACATTTTATAGTATTTCTAACAATATTCAATCTAACATAGATATGTATACGTTTGAGAACTTGCCAAAGTGAGAACTAGATCTGCTCGTAGCTGAGTTAATATAATTCATTAACTCGAAGCGATAAAACCTTGTTCGCTTTTTGACCATATGACGAGAATTTAATAATTTCAATGAGATCAGGTTTCAAATCTCACACCTTATATATAACAATGCTGTTTGTTACTCGGTTACCCACACTGATCATCATGATATCGCTCGTTGTGTCTTGGGAAAGTATCCAAAAAATTGCATAAATGGAAGTGCTCTCTACATACAGCTTTTACCACAAAAAGATATGGAATGGAATAACAATCATTTAACACTTATCGACATGTCAGTCACAACTGCAACAAGGAAAGCAGATGGACTGCAGAGAATATAATAACATATGTGAATACATACGGCGCATCTTATCGTCTCAGCGATATCTTCCACTCTTACCAAAAAAATACGGCAAATAAACGCCTTGTCTGGAAAACAAAGAATTGATAACGTCAATTGTTATTTTGGGCGTATAATAGCTTCACGTTTTTATCTCCTTCCACTAATTACTAGTTGTTTTAACATACTCAAGTTGTGTCAACAAAATATAAACACTTGTATACCATATCCAGCACCTATTTTTTGCAACCGACATGATTACAAATTTCAAACGGCAGATGATTGTGCCATACGAACAATAACGACTTGGAAAAGTATAGACGCAGTAAGCGTGCACGTTTGACTACAAATAAAATCACATGCTTCCTTGTGGTATTATATGGTAAATGGTAACCAATACTATGAACAACTATAGTATTATTCAATACGTAATTGTAAATAAAGATGTATTCTCGACCAACTGTTCCTCATCTTCACCTGAATGTTACCGGTTCGGGAATTAAAGCTGATTTAGAAAATATGAAGGGAACATTGAACCAAAATAGTAGTATTGATTGAATGGCACAGCATCCAATATACCTTTTGGGTATGAAAAAATGAAACCCCCTTTGGCGCGGCTCTCACCTCGTCTTAATTCAGTTGTAACCTCTGTAGATAAAAAGTTAATGCAGTAATTTTGACAGTTTTTCTCCGGAAATGAAGCACCTTGTAATTTGTGGGTGAGAGAGGAGGGTGCCGCTTACGCTCACCTCATCGCTTTTCATTTATTCGGAATTGTATGTATGTACTCTGCATTTTAAACTCCGAAATTATGACACACCAGTATTCAATCCAATTTACCCACTCAGACCTCAACTTATACACAACACCCATGACTAAATACTTAACTTGCTTATGCCTGCAACGTTAAGTACATACATATGTGGGCAGAATGTATACATAAACGCAACTTCAATACGGGTACCTAGTACCTATTGTAGCAGAACCGATGAAGCATCTGGTAGCAGTCGGCCTACTCAGCGTTTTCATATCAACATGGAGTATATAGTAGGTACGTCAACACTAAACAAGTACATTTAACTCCGACGACTCTATTCATTTCTGTTTTCATGATGCCTATTTAAAGTACTCCACCACAAATTGTATACACCTCTTACTGAATGCGTATTAAAGGACAGGTAACATATGTATGTACAGCCGCAAACGATTTACGTCGGTGAGTAAAATTAAAACATTTTCTGATCACGAAAAAATATACACGATTTTTTTGTTGATACCCATTCTAGTTGAATTCCATCCGACGTACAAAGTGAATTGCTCTCATTAATTTAGCCATTGTGTACACAGAAGAACACATTTTTCAGCTTAAATTGGAAAAAATGCCGTGTTCTCGTTCCCATTTCAGACATGGATTGTGCGGTAATGAGATTCACAACATACTATAACCTCGCATGATCGGACAATACTATCAACAAAACCTTTTATACAATTTATTGAAAAAGATACCAGCATTACAGGGCAAGCTACAGTATAATTATTTCGTTTTAATGATGTTTTACCTCAAGTATAACAGAGAAAACCTCCTGTTAAAAGATACTCAGGCAATCAGTCGATTCGAAGATGCAACTGTAGATAATTGAGTTATTAAGTTTTCGGAAGTTTTATTAAAGTTTAATTACAATTTACTTTGTTCACGAAACATTTTACAAAAACTGTAATCATCATGTCATTCTTTACTGACTAATGAGCTTGTTCTCCCAACCACTGAGTTTGCCACATAATAATGTATCACTTGGTTGACTGAGCTTGAGCAACCCGTTGGACTCTCAGTCACACTATATAATCATAACCAATAGGCTGTATAGTCTGTAAAAACGAAAAAGGCACTTTCATCTAAATTGTTTATTGCGTATACACAATAGACTCTAAAATATTACCGCACCAAAAATTACAGAAGCACCAAACTAGTTACATAAATGGTGGTGTGTATGACATGATCTATTACTATAGTCTTCGTGCATTGTTACTTGTTATGAACCTAGTAATTCGCTTTACTTCATGTAAAAGTCATAAAAACATTGCTGTTTTTTTTGCTACAAAGTGAGGAAACAATCACTGATAATGCCAGCGCGGTATATATCAGAAGAAGAGAGTCAATACGCTAACAAGTTAACAATTTTTCAGAATTTACATTGTATACGCGGTAATCATTTTCTACTCAAACAGTTCAATGGCAAGAGTGATAATTAAATGTGCACGCGTAACTTGTTAACTGCAAAGATATAAAATCTTGAAATATATTATTGGGACTACTGATTGTAATTGCTTCACGTTTTACTCGAGCATTTCGAGAGAATACTTGACCAAAAATATCAATTGTACCATACGAAAACATTTGAACGCAGAGATTTATAATAATGTTAGTTTGTAGGATGAGGTTCTAAGCGTATGCATATTCTGAGGATCACCAAGATACTACATACATAACAAGAGAAAGAAGATCAGGGGAGAAGTGAGGTGGCTGAAAGAGAATATGATGATGATGATCCTCGTCACCACTAATTGCAGGGCACCTACTTAACCCTAATGCGGCACAGACTTTCGAGCAGGATGGAAAACGAGTACCCTTTTTGTTACAGCAAGAATTATTTGGTCGGTGAGTGAGTGAAGTTATAACAAGATCTCTCTATTGGATGAAATTATGGCTCAATTTACTTCGTCACAAGTACCCAAGTGACTAGGTAAGTCTCGGTGTAATATTTAAGGCTCGGTCGCACTAGGCCAAAAAAGTTACTGCGGGCGTGATTTTGCTGCCGACAGCAATGTGCTGCATGTCCGCACTATCCACATCACTTGACGCGGGTTGCCGCTGAAACTCACGAGCGTCAAGTGCTGCAGCTGCACAAGCA
>JAQGAK010001599.1:0-29266 GCA_034696945.1 Lipothrix lubbocki | reverse complement strand
AATCATTACTTAATTATTTGTTATTTTATGTGCCGAATTTATTTACCTGGAACATAAGGAGGATTGTTCAGGTTATTTTGAGAGCATCCATTTACATCTCCGTCAACGAAATTCGCAGGCTCATTCATGTCCTAAAGCAATCATTACATTTATTTTGTATTTATATTGTATTATTTTTATTTAAAATTTTAATAATTAATATGGCGAAGAATGAACTCACAATCCATAGACCATCATAATCCATGGTTTGTTTGAATTCCTTAATGAGTGTAATCCACCAATCTCTAGTGGAACTTTTGGAGTAATCAGGGAAATGAATGGGGTCGTTGGGCCAAACTCTCCCAACAGCATTAGTTCCATCGGCTCTCTTCATCCACACGTCCATTTGATTCCCGAGATCATAAGGTCTGTAACTTCCGGCGGGTTCACCGACACTAATGCAAGGATCCTACATAATACACATACATACAAGATAGATTAAAATAACCTCCAGACACTTCCATTACTGATGACATAGTAACTGAGACGATACATAATATGTCTTAAATAAAATGTCCTTAATGTCCCCTTACCAAAATAGTAACAAATTTAACTCCTTTCGACTTCAATTCCGCAATGTAGGCTGGAAGTCCATTGAAACTTGGGCTGATAGTGAAGTCCAAAGAGCGATCCATGACATCAATATCTGCATATTGGACGTCCTGTAAAAAACCGAGAAACAAGCTTTAACAACTGGATTTCTAATACAATTTGGAAGATAATAAAGCAAATAAAATAATTAATTTAAGTTAATTTTTCAAAACCAATTTATCCATTTCTTGACAAAATTTAGTACTTAAATAATCTCACCTGGGGGATACCAGCGGCAGCATTACGCTGAATGGTAGTTCTCATGTTGTCCAAAGAGTTGTAACCATAACGACTGAGATGGAATCCAAGGGCCCAATATGGCGGAAGAGGAGCTCGGCCAATAGCCTAAATAGAAAATATGTGATATATTTTAAACAAAGTAAGTATATAAATAAATTACAAATAAATAAACATAATTTAATGTATAATGTTTTAATTAATATAAAATGATCGCGAGCATTTACTTCTGTATACTGCTCCACAACATTTTCGGGAGTAGGTCCAAGGAAAAAGTAAATGTCTAAGATTCCACCGATAGTTCGGTATAACAATGCCGGGGAAGGCATGGTGATGAATTCTAAAATAAATAAAATAATATTTTTGTAAATATTATAAACACCATCTAAACGTGCTTAGTAACTTCACGTAAAATATTCTGTACTACTTATTACCGTACCTTGAGCATTACTGTTGATGATTACAACTCCGTGAGTACTGCCGTCGGATTCCAAAACCGTGTAGCGAGGCTGGATAAAGCAGAAACCAAGCAAAATAAATAATGAGAAATTTAAATTAATTAATAAACATAAATTTTAAATAATTAGCAACTCTTGTTACAACTTACATGAACTCCGTACATATTTGCGCTGCCCTAAAATAATTACATAGAAATAAATTAAATTATTGATTATGTCAAATTTTCCGCAGTAATTTTATTTATTTGTATAAGTATAGTCATGAAATTATTGAATTTTTTAATTTAATTTAATTTGGTCTCACATCTGGAGGTTGGTCCCGAGCATACAAAGGCCAGGTGTAGTATTTATCAAATTGGTGCCGGAAGGAGTGCTGCTCATTTTCGCCAATACCGTAAAGGTTCTGGGTGGGCAATTTAGTAGCAATCTGGAGGAACTGGTTGGAAAAGGTCAAGCCTCCGATGGAAGTGTCAAATAACACGGCTCCAGTAGATTTCCGGACGACTTTGAAGGAGAACACGGGATTGTTGCTGGTTTGGACTTCGTAAAGGGGATTGGAATTGCCTCCGGCTGGGGGGAAGATTTCAATGGGGACTTCCCAACGGTCGGTGGTGTCCGTAATCTAGAAATAATTGATAGACAAATAATGAAAAAATAAATAAAATGAAAAAAAGAAATTCATACCGCAATCATTTTCTTTTTCATGGCTGTATAAAAAGAATGTCGATGTACCAACCTTGATTCGAAGACGAGCGTCCGATTGGAATTCCGCCTCGAAGTTGAGGGTTTGCGCATCGTTCCCGAAGTAACTCGCCGTGGTGTTCCTCTTTAAAGTGAGTCTGGAAATATCAACGACAAATATTTATTACTATAATTACATTAGTTAATAATAATGCGTATAATAATAACTAAATGAATATTAATTTAATTTGTTTTACTCGTATTATTTAATCAAAATTAACATTTCATATCCTAATAAATAAAATATAAGCCCACCTGAATCCTTTCGGTGTCGTTTCAACATCACCATCGATTTTGTATCCATAAGTTTCAGGAAGATAACACCAGGGGACGTTTCTTCCATCAACTTCGGCCTCACACCAAGTGCAGCCTCGGGCAATACACGCTTGTTCCGATGCATTTGGCTCGGGCCAACAGTCCAGCCTTTGGTTGTCGGGAAGGCAATTTTGGGCGTTTGCTATGACAACAATATTAATTTTATTAATTTGATTAAATTATATATTTTTTTATGAATTATGTAAAATTTAACTATTTTATTAATAATTGTAAATTTAATAGTTTTATTGTTTATTTAACATTTAATTATTTTATTAATAATTTTAATTTCATGATTTTATCAATTATTTAACATTAAACCATTTTTAATAAAAATATTCCTTAAATGTTTACTTTAAAAAATATTATGTAAATATTATTATATTAAATTATATTAAAATATTTACTCAAATTGTATTCATTTTTGACCCTGTAAAACAATTTTTACCTGCAAAGCAGACTGCCAATAAAACTAGACACACCAGTCGACACATTTTTTTATTTTGTGGACAATCCACACTTGAAACTGAAACTTGACCAGTCCCGGACATCTGCTTTTATATCATTTCTATCCATTTGTCCCCGATGAAAAAGTGCTGATATATGTCTACTTATGGATGACAAATATATTGCATAAAATTGTTATTTTATAGTCTAGAGTAGAAAATAATACTACACAATATATAAAATTATATGGAACTCGTTGAATCAACGTTTGTTGAAAAGTTATTTTGTTCAAACCATTTCAAAGTGAAGTATCAAAGGGTTTGGCAAAAGTTATCTTAATTTTATTTGTATTGTCTATTATTATTGAATGTATATACTTTTAATGTTTTAATATATCCTTGCTTTTCCATAAAAGTATTAACCTGAAATATTTTACGGAGATACTTACATACCAAATATCGATTGTGGAGATAACTATGTCCTCCCATATCAGCATAAATAAAACCAATCAATCATACAAAAGGTTTGTTTTGTAAAAGCTTTGTCAATCATTTCAAACGAAATTTACACATCTGTGTTTTTGTTGAATGAATTGGCAAACCCCGACAATCTTGGTTTTTGACAGTGACATAGATGTGTATGTATGTACATTTGAAAATTGATGAGATAATAAAAATCCAAATGTGATGATGGTTAAACCACTACGTCATCAAAGCGTAATTCTTTCAAAGAATGTAATAACTAAATTAAAAATTATTAAATAATTAAAAATAAATAAATGTATATGATACCAAGTGTAATACATAAATGCAATAATAAATACTTTATAGAACCAAAATAATACTAAAAAATAGACAGGCATTAGAGAAGATATGACCGACTTCTGGAACTTTATTACATGGTTAGTACACTTACACGAATAAAATAATCATCTGCATACTGTGAAAAAGGAAAATTCAGGAAGTTGATTCCGATTTAACGAAAGAAAATAATCAGCGCTTAAATTTCTTAGACTTAGTCTTTTGATTAAACTTCTTCGTAGATTTGTTATTATTCTTGGGATTTTGATGTCCATTTGCTGATTTTTTAGGCTGCTTTGCCTTGTGACGAAATTGTCTTGCTTTCTTGGTATTAGTTAATTCATCTTCAAAATTAGATCTCTTCTTTTGCTTCTGGGGCCCACCATTTCCTCCGGCGAATTCTGAGCCACCTGCACGGTTTCTTCGATTCCTCTTTGCTTGCCGTGCCTGGAACTCTGTGAGTTTCTTCAACTTCATGTCGTCGTCGGCGTCCGTCATAGCCTGACGATCATCTGCATTTGGTCGACCGAGTCCTTTCATCATTAGTTTTTCTTTTTCTGTAGATAATTTAAAGCAATATTACAATTTCAGTACTAATAAATATTCAGTAATTATATAACGTCGACAAAGTTATCAACGCAAAGGTGTTATTCTGAACAGGTGAGACACTGGTTTATGTACCTTCCATTCTTTCCCTATGAGTTTGGAACCATCCCCGCTTTTTATCTGAAATTTCTTCCGCAGCTTTCCTCTTGCTCTTCTTCTTAGCCTTCTTGGCTTCTAAGAGCTTTAGAGCCCTATTAGCTTCTATCTCCGCTTTAGCTATAGATTTCTCCGCTTCTTCCTCCTTTATCACCGCATCTATATCTTCCGCCATGGATTTTACCTTATCTCGGTACTTTGCAATATTGTCTAAAATTAAAAAATAAATAATATATACTATAAATACATATTGTTACATTTTTGTTACAAACATACATACACTAGAGCTTCAATCTTATTATTTTAAGTACCTGTAGGTATCAATCGAGCTTTTACAGGCAGAGTCGCGGATTTGGCAACCTGTTTCATTAATTTTCTATCAGCCTCACCCACCAGAGAAACAGCAACACCAGATTGACCTGCACGAGCAGTTCTTCCACAACGATGAATGTACTGCTCAATTGTGGGGGGCATAGTGTAGTTTAAAACACTTAAAACGCCAGGAATATCCAGACCTGTGATACATTTTAGGTCGAAAGTATGAGTTAGTTACTTAATTAGGAATTGATAATGTATGTTTTATTGTATTATAAATCAGTCTACTAGTAGTAAATCACCACAACATACCTCTAGCAGCAACATCAGTAACAATTAGTACATCGACTTCACTATTCTGAAACTTCTTCAAATTATTGAGACGGTCCGCTTGCGCCAGATCTCCATGCAATTCACCTATGCGAATTCCCAGCAAGCCCAGGATTATGTGAAGCCTATGTGCAGTTTTTTTTGTTGGAACAAATATCATTGTTCTTGAATGAAACGTCCGAACGACCAAAGAACATAAAATGGCCTCTCGATCAGACTCGTTCCGAATCCTGTATTAATAAATACAATAATATAATAAAAATATCTAGTAGTTTTTCATTGTCATAAAAGCATTAAAAGAGTAATGCCATACTTCACAAACTGTTGACTAAGCTTGAAAGCAACTTGTTTATTAGAGTCCACGAAAATCTTAGTAGGATTTTTAAGCGACACAGTAGCCAAATCTTTGACTCTATCTGTCATTGTAGCTGAGAAAAGTAAAGTTTGACGACGGGGGCTGCACTGCTTCACAATCTCCTTCAGCTGCTCCGCAAACCATTCGTCTAACATTCTGTTGATAGTTTCAATTTGTTACTAAATCCTTCTTGTATTTAAATGCTAAACAATCGTAAAAACATTTTTTTTACGTTGATGAGGAGGTAATGAACATGTTTTACCTGTCAGCCTCATCCAAAATTAAAATTTCGATAGCATCTAAAGAAAACGAGGGAGTGTTCGCAAGATGATCAATGAGACGTCCCGGAGTTGCAATTACAATGTCGGGGTTCTTCCTTAAAACGGCCTCCTGTGCTTGCAAGTCCAATCCACCCACGGCAACTCCAATCTACACATAAAATCACAATTTACAAATTGCTTTGACAACAAATCCATACAAATTCAATTTTAAATTACACTGTGTACCTGAATGTCGCTGGAAAAAGAAGCTAACTGGTTAGTTACAGTATAAACTTGAACGCCAAGCTCACGAGTTGGAACCAAACACAAAACGCGAGTGACAGCTTGTGTTTTAGGCTGAAAAATAAAAAGTGAACAATAAATTAAAAATTAAATTCAGGCCATTCAAACTGTAATACAAGCTGAAAAAAAGTTGAATATAAAAATTTACCTTGTACAGTAATCTTTCAAGTACAGGAAGCATATAAGCTGCTGTTTTGCCCGTCCCGGTAGCAGCACAACCACAAATGTCCTTTCCTCCCAAAGCGATGGGAATAGCAGCCGCTTGAATTGGAGTAGGATGCACAAACCCAAGCGAAGTAATTGCCTATATCAAAAAGTAATGTTTTTAAAAAATATTTTGTCTTTTAAATTGTAATATTATTGTATTGAAATACCCCGACATTGCATATTATGTATATCTCACTTTTAATAGAGGTCTAGACAAGTTCATCTGCTGGAAAGAAATATCCGTTTCAAAAGATCGTCCATCATCCTCTAGCTTCTCATCATAGTCCTCTTCCTCCTCACTGTCCTCCTTTTTTACAGCAGCCTTACCCTTCTTCTTCTTGAGCTTCCCCTTCACCTTGATTTCATCTACTTTGAGGTCATCCTCAGACAAGTCTATATCGTCGTCGTCCAACGGAGCCTTTTTAGCCACCTTAATCTTCTTTCCGTTCTTCAGCTTCTCCTTATTCTTCTTTTTCGACTTCGGGCCCATTGCCGAAATGGAGTCGTCCGAATGTATGTCATCGCTTTCAGAACTCTTCTCATCTTCTTCCTCCTCCGATTCCTCCTTGATTTCATCCTCCGACTCCACTGCATCCATCTTCTTCCGCTTGTCAATTTTTTCATTTAAGCTCGTCCTTTTGAGTGGCACCTTCTTCTTCGGTTTAGGCTTCAGTTCCGCCAGTTTACTCGCCCACACGTCCTCCACATGGGATGCAAAGCTAAACCCCGGGTCAAAGCCACCCGTGCTCTTTGTCCGCTGTCGCTTTCTTGTCGGCTGAAGCTACAATATTTAAAAACAATATTAGATGAAATTAAAATCTACTAATAACAGGCGCAATTAAAAATTACAAATAGTAGATGCAATTTTATAAAATAATCTAATTAAATTTAAAAAGACAATATTGTATTAAATATGATAACAATAATTTTTTTAAAATTATTATTACTTCCTCATCCGAGCCAGATTCTTCCGACAAATCCGCAGGATCCTCTCCATCGTCAATGGTTCTTATTAAATCCGCCATTTTAATTAAATTATTTATTAATTTAATTTAATTTAATTCTCCACCAGGTCAAAGGTTATTGTAATAAATATTTATTTAAAGTAAAATGTAACTTAACAAACAACAATAAAAGTCACCCGTCCGTCCGTCCATGCAGGATAAACAGCACGAGAACTATTTTTCCAGCAGCACGTGTGGGAATTTCAAATTCTGCCGCCGCTCACTAAATCGACTCCGATTGACCGCCGCCTCCAAGCATGTGAACTTTCCTGCCGGACTGGAAACATTGCCTTCCCAACAAGCGGGACGCAAAAAATCGTATGTAAAGCTTTAAAGCTTCCATGCCTTTTAAACTTGAATTTCTCGTATTGCTTCACACTTTTTGCCATTGCCAAACCATTGCAGCCCAGCAGAAGACGAGACGCTTTCAACCAGTTGAATATTGTCGGCTTTTTTATATTTTTATAAAATTAAAATTGGAAAGTAGTAATTTATGTATGTAAAAAGTATTTGTATATAAATAATAAAAGTCACGGAAATTCGGATCTGCTCAAAATAAATAAACGGTAATTTCAAAATTTATTAATAATTTATTTTATTCTTGTATAAATTGAGAATTTAACCGGAAATTTCAGGAGTTTTATTGTTTATGTTGACCATCTGACGTTTTGACGTTCAACATTGACGTATTATTATACGATTTTTATTAAGGGATTAATATTGATTTTTTTGCATTTCTATAAATATTAATTTAATGGTAATTAATTTAATTTAGGTCATTAATTTTTGTTATTTTTACAGGCGGATCATATCTGGAAAAAGTTACCACACGCAAATATTTAAAGCATTTTTTGGGCATAATGACTGCAAAACGAATCAGACGTGAGTAATATTTAATATTTTATTTAATTAAATAAAAAAAAATTATGAAGGAATGCGAATTTTGCTGTGTACTTTGATTTAATTTAAAATTTAAATTGCTGCTTTTGTAGTGTCAGAGGCAGCGGCGGCGGACAGCCGGCTAGGTTCCATTGAGGGAACAGCTTACATGTTCGGGATGGGAGATATTGGTCAATTGGGGATTGAAGCAGAGAGGAGAAAATTCCCGGCCTTGGTTCCTGACCTCCCTAATGGGGGCAAGGAGGTGAGTAGATGGAATTAGAAAGTACAAAAGTTGAATAGAAATCTTGCGGTTGTGACAAAAAGAGCGTGTAATTTATGTTAAATACACATTGTTAACACACCTGTTGTCAAACACACATGTTATGAACATCTATTTAGATTATTTAGATCTAAATCTTTATTTAAACTGGGCGCGGAAGATGATTGAATAAGGCTAATTGAAGTAATAATAATTGGTAATAAAATTTATTTTTTAGGTAATTCAAGTTCAATGTGGAGGAACACATACAGTGGTATTACTCAAGAACGGTACGGTCTACACATATGGGAACAATGACGATTTTGCTTTGGGAAGAGACACTCCAGAAGAAGAAGATATGAAACAACCGGGCAAAGTTGAACTCGGGAGTAAAGTCGTTCAAATTACTGCTGGGGACAGTCATTCGGCAGCGTTGACAGATGAGGGAGAAGTTTATTTATGGGGGAATTTTAGGGTGGGCATTTATTTCACTAAGTATTTGTATATATATTTATGTATTATAACCAATGTGCTTTTGTTCAATTATTCATTAATATTATTATATAATTATTATTTTCAATTATTTATTATATTAATTATAAAATCAAGAATATTTTTAAAAAAGGCTAATATTTAACTACTGTGACAACGTGTTTCTCTGTAGGATTCGAATGGCTTCATGGGATTAATACCAAAAAATGAGCAAAAGTCCGTGAAGGATCCAGTTCTGCTGTCCTTGTGTAAAAGTCCTGATGAAGTGGTCAATGTCAAGGTCACTAAGATTGCTTCTGGTTCTAACCATTTAATTATGCTGGGAGAAGATAACCATATTTACACATGCGGTTGCGGAGAACAAGGACAGTTAGGAAGACAAAGACTGCGAGCCTCTGGTCGAAGAACGCTAGGGGCGGCTTTGAGTGACAAAGGTATACTTGGGTTGGGTAGTAATACTTGGGTCACATAGCTCTCCACTTTTTCTACTTCTTCATTTGAATATAGTTATCAATAAATAAACTATTTCTTCATAAACAGACTATAACCTTACACCTTTGCTGGTCCGAACTATGGGATCGAAAAAGGTCATTGATATCTGGGCTGGAGACTTCACTACCTATTGCAAAGTGAAAAGCGGACCTGTCTGGGTTTTCGGATTGAATAATTATGGACAGCTGGGTAAGTTGATGAATCAGATACTTCTTACCTTGTGTCCTTACAATTTTTTATATAATGTTCCACGAATGATAAATTGGAGATCACAACATTTATATTTTAAGTAAGCATTTTTTACTTGTATTGAAGGGATTGAGCCTGTTGAAGAAGGTAAAGAACCAACAATACACGTACCGATTAAAAGTGGAGGATTGCTTGGCAACAATTGGATTCAAATATCTGCTGGAGAACATCACGCTATAGCTTTGGATGCTGATGGTACGATGTGCCGGGCATTTTTTTCAGTTCAGTCATTTTCTTAACAGGGAACAATCTTTATCTAAACTAGGTATGTATAAAATTCTCACAGGAAAAGTCCATTCTCTTGGTCGAAATCAAGATGGTCGCCTTGGTTTAGGTCCAGCGCACGAGTCCCACCAAAGTATTTGGTCAGCAACGGCTGTGCCGCGTTTGGAAAATGATGTGTGCATCCAAATTGCATGCGGCTTAAGCACATCCTATGCAATTAAGAAGAACAAGAATCAAGTTTTTGCTTGGGGCTTTGGTGTCAATTATCAACTTGCAACAGGGGATGATGACGATCAAGCAGAACCTACTCCCTGTAAATTTTCCATCCGAGATGAGACTTTGGAGAATGTAGTGTACCTTTCCGCAGGTGCTCAACATGTTGGACTGATCCAGAGTGAGAATATTCCCCCCGTGGAGAATCACGTGGAAGTTTTGAAGGAAGGAAAGGTGGAAGCGAGCGAGCCCAAACGTAAAGCAGCAAAAACAGCAACTTTGAAACGGACAGCCAGCACCAAGAAAGCCAAGAAGTGATCATTCTTCCTCGACTGTTTTGTTTTATATGCAATATAAGTTTGTTATAATGAAGCGGATAATTAGATATTTTGCTGAAAAAAATAATTCTGACTGACATTTTCAAATAACGTTGTTGTACAAAGTGCTCTTATACTTGTCTTATAGCACATTTGCCCAAAGCTATTTTATTCAGGGAATGATTCCATGATGTAAATTAAATATTAAAAATTGTAATTAAACAGTTAAAAGTATCTAATAAGTATGCTGTGCATAGTTAAAGACCATTTGATGTTAAATTGTGTGTGTGTAAAAGATGTGCGAAGCAAAGGATTCGTGAACACACAAGTTGTCCGTACTCCTGTATACCAAAAAAATATCCCAGGCTGTGCCATAGGAGCTATTATTGTAGCTTTTAAACATTTTTATCGCTCAGTCATCAGTGTGAAGACAGATTTTAGGGCAAGTTTAATATTTCTAAAATGTATGTAATGCCTATAAATGAATGGGACTGAAATTAAGATACGATGGCGGAACCAATGATTTATTATTAATGTTTTTTTCATATCTGGGTTTTTGCGATGTGTGGTAAAGAAGAGCTTTGAGCAGAGGTAGCTGCCAAATACTAATAATACTTTTACATATAGCTTTATTTTCTCCCCCTCTGTAAAATAAGTAGAAAAATTCTGTTTGTATATTAAGTATAACAATGAATTATTGTATAAGAACTGTAATAGCATCACGTCTGTTAATTTATCCTCCTTGAAAAGGACTTTTCGTCTGTTGTAAAACACTGCTGTATATGTATAACATAATAATTACGACTGGGGCAGTTATTTATTCTCACCAATATTCATTTTTATTAGTGCCTTCAACTGAAATTGGAATAAAAAATACTTGATTGTATTGTAGTTTGAAATAGTGTTTTGTTGTTATTGTTCATAGATTATTGAGCTTAAATTTGTCAATGCAAATCATTTTTTATGGAACTACACATAATTAATTCGATTATGAGACAGTAAATTTATCACCAGGTGATTTTTGATTTTGCCCATTATGAATTTTAATAATTGAAATTAAGTAATACATAGGTTGCGAATTGATCTACGATTGTCGAATTTATTCATAATTATTCTATTTCACGTCAATAGTCATTAATACTTCTGAGTGAGTGTTCTGAGTTAGAATATATAAGTATATAAATAGTGTAATTTTGAAGAATCAAATTATAATTTATTTAATTCCTTATCTCCTATGGGATTTTTATTAAAGAAGGCAGATTATGCATCTGCATCTCCCCAGCCTCTGCCACCTCCGAATCCTCCTCGGTGACCTCCGAATCCTCTGCCACCTCCGAATCCTCCTCGGTGACCTCCGAATCCTCTGCCGCCTCCGAATCCTCTGCCACCTCCGAACCCTCCTCTACCTCCCCATTGGGCATCTACAACTACCATCGCTGCAAGGATGGTCAGCACCAAAACTGCTAATGTTGTTGCCTTGAACTGTACACATTAAAATAATAAATTTATAATTACAAATATTGAATAATCAATAAATACTAAAATTAATTAAAAAAAATAAATAAAGTTACAAAAAAATTTAAATTTTTTTTCTTTAATTCAATAATAATTCTAAAAAAAATAATTAATTTTTTAAAAAATAAATACTAATATACTATTTAATTAGTATGTATTATTTATTGACTTACCATGATGAAGATTTCTCAAGTCAATTTCGCTTGGACAGTAAAGTTGATTATTCAGGATTACTGATGTAGTGAATGATACTAAACCTAATGGAACCTGCTTTTATACTTTAGATTACGAGGGTGTTTTCATACGAAATTCTTAAATGAGGATGGAAATGGAGAAAAATATGAAAGAATATACAGACAACAGTATAATATGCTCTTCGTAATAGAATATCCTCTTATTACAATTTTCGAATTCGAGGAAAAATATGGAATTTTTTCCTAAATTTACCATCGTTCATCGTTGGGGCATGGTGGTTATTCATATTTATTGCAAGTAAACCAAATCTTAACCAAAAAAGTTTTATTTGGGTGACCACACAGGATGTAAATATTTTATATGTGTTTAACCATGTTAAACCCAAAAGGTAACATTATATGAATACACACTTACATTAAGCAGTATTTTGGACCTGTTACTTCTTATTGTGTGACAAACATATAGCACGTGTGTATATTAAAGTCTGAGGTTTACCTGGTTTACCAAATGTACTGGAGGAGGGGTTTCCCTACAGCTAACTAACTTGTTTTGTTAATTTTCATTCTCCTGAGTAATTTTTATGCTATTTTGTCCTTGCTGTCTGTCCGCTTGCATAGTCATAAGGTCATTAGTAATCATATCAATCCCGGCTGGCTATTTAAATGGCATTTCCTTTTATGGGCTATTTTAGAAGCCTCAAGCGTCCAAGTATGCTTACCTACTATGCTTTGTGAAATGTTGTGTATCCTTTTTGCACATCCAATATTTTTGCAACAAATGTGTATTTAGTAGAAATGAACTGAACATGCATTTAAAAAATATTATTACTCTGGGATATATCCGCTTGCCATTTTAATTAATAATTATAATACCAAATAATTAATTAATAAAACAAAAACAAAATTAAGAAAAAGTAATAAAAAATTATAATACAAAAAAGGTAATAAAAAAGCAAAATTAAAACAAAATTAATACAAAAATAAAAAGCAAAATTGTTACAAAAATACTTGAAATCTTATGATAAAACCCAAAGTAAATCCCAAGTATTTATCCTTGCAAAGACCGATAAAAGTTATGTAACTGAAAGGGTTACAAACATTCAAATGAACCTAAAGATCATATGGAAGATATTTTTAGGAATAGTATAATAAAGTAATTAATTATCCAGCAGCCGCTGGTTTCCCTGCTAAAAGTTGACAGCGTCTCACTTCTGGAAATTGTCCTTATTGATATTTTATCCAAAAACGAGATTTTTTCAACAAAAGCTAATAAAGAGGTATAGGAATATTAAGTAAAACACAGAACTCTGCATTACAATAACAAAATACTATACTAATCATTTTTTTAATTATTGGAATACGAGGTTTATTAAAATACAATACTCCTGCAATCATTTTTTTGAAGCTTCAGATTGACTTTGTTGGTTTAATGTTTAATTATAAGAATTCCAATATTCTTATTAGAGAAAAACAAATATGGCAGAGCGAATCGAATCCGCGTATCCCCCATCGAACGAAGACATTGACTTCCTCACGGAGAAGATCAACCATGCGGCTGAAGATGCCGTGGGAACTAAGGAAGGCTGTCGGCTCCCTTTCGGTTTCTTTATCAGAGATGACACGGGTAAAGTTATTGCTGGCACTAATGGATACATCGTTTTCGGGGCAATTTGCGTGGATCAATTGTGGGTGGACGAACCGTTTCGGAAACAAGGATTTGCATCAGCATTGCTGAACAAAGTTCATGACTTGGGGAGACGAGAGTATTGCAAGATTTGTTATTTGCGGACGATGAGCTTCCAGGCTGAAGAATTCTACAAAAAGAATGGATACACCGTGGATGCCCGCATGTCAGGATTTACTAATGATTCCGAAATGATTTCCTTGCACATAGATTTATAAATAATATAAAATGTATAATTAATTATTATTCTTTGTGTTGTAAGAATTAATAAAGCCAAAAACATTCAATATATTTAAAAAATAATAACTTTATTAAATTCATTAATTTCACAGCGACAAACTATGATTTTAATAAATAATTAATGTGTATAATATACATTATTTATTTTTTATAAAGCATACAATTGTATTATTTTTTTAATATTTCTTTCTACTTTTTCCTTTTTTTTTGGAGTTAATTTGATCTTTTGTGCATAAAAAAACTTATTTACTTTTACCATTCCTTCATTTTCATTTACTAATTTTGCAAAACAGATGATTTACATTTTTACCATTTCTGTCGAATGAGATCAGAATGATCCATGAAACAAGAGCAAGTAGTAAATAAATACAAACTAATGTAAAAATTAATGCAATTAGGTAATTGAAACTTTAATACAACAATATAAACAAAAATAAAAGCAAAATTAATATAAAAAACAAAATGAATACAATAATAAAAACAGAATTAAACAAAATTAATACAAAAGCTAAATTAATACAAAATTAATACAAAAATTATAAAAAAAATATAACCAAATAATTACAAAATTAATACAAAAATGATAAAAAAATAAAACCAAATAATTACAAAATTTAATACAAAAATATCTACAATTTAATGCCATCTTAATGATTAAATCCAAGTAAATCGTAAGTATTTATCCTTGTACATATCGATAAAAGTTGTGTAACTGAAAGGGTTACAAACATTCAAATGAACCTAACGATCATATGGAAGATATTTTTTAAGAATGCAATATAAGTAATAAATATCCGGCAGCCGCTATAGCTTTCCAATTTGAAGTTTACAGCGTTTTCATTCTGGAAATTGTCCATTTACTTATCAAAAACGATATTTTTTAAACAACATTTAACAAAGGTATACCAATATTTAAGGAAAATACAAAATTGAACATTATACTAATAAAAGCTAATAATTTAATACTAATAATTTAAAATTAACCTACTCCTGCAATTTACTTTTGACTCTTTATACTGACTTTATTGACTTAATTATAGGAATTTCAATCGCCTTAAAAAATAACAAATATGGCAGAGCGAATCGAATCAGCGTATCCCCCATCGAGCGAAGACATTGACTTCCTCACGGAGAAGATTAACCACGCGGCTGAAGATGCCATGGGTACTAAGGAAGGTGTTCGGCTCCCTTTCGGTTTCTTTATCAGAGATGACACGGGCAAATTATTGCTGGTGCCAATGGGTGCGTCGTTTACGGAACAATGTGCGTGGATCAATTGTGGGTGGACGAACCGTTCCGGAAGAAAGGATTTGCATCAGCTTTGCTGAACAAAGTCCATGACCTGGGGAGACGAGAGGATTGCAAGATGTGTTATTTGAACACCATGAGCTTCCAAGCTGAAGAATTTTACAAAAACAAAGGATATACTGTGGATGCCCGCATGTCAGGATTTACTAATAATTCCGAAATTATTTTTTTGCACATAGATTTATAAACAATATAAAATGTATAAATAATAATTATTATGTAAAAAAAATTGTTATAGCATATTCAAACTTGATTTACTCCCCATTCCTGGGGTATCATGAGTGAGCCAAATAACGTGAATAACCCTCTGTATAAAGTAATGCATGCAAATATTTATATACTACTAATTGTAGTTAATTAATTCAAGAAATTAGATAAACAAAAATAATTAAGTATTTTAAATCAAATGATTTCATGTCCAAAGCTCAAATGTAACTATAAAGAATAAATTACAGTACTCAAATGCTTAAAATTTAATGCCTAAAATAAATTCAGAGAACGTGCTGAAGCAATCGAACGTGATCTTTGAAGGTGCGGGTGAAATATCTCCGGCCTGATATATTATTTTTCGCAGGAGTTGAATATTATTAGTGATTACGAATGGATTAAACTGCATAATCATCGGTAAACATATTATAAAATAAAGAGCATAGTATTGTTGTTGAAAAGGCAAATATAACTATCTACAAAGTTGCTAAAAATCAATAAGAATTACTATAAGGGACTACAAGAAATTTCACAAATATTCCAATGCAAAACTGATGACTATGTCGTTTAAAAGCATGACATTTATTTACATTTCCATCAGTATAGCGCATTTATTTGCAAGCAAAATCCCGTTGCTGTTGGAAAACTCCCGGGTCTTGCATGTTGTAATATGGGGAAATATTCCAGCAGTTCCTACGCATATATGCATCATTGCCAATATAAATAAACGTGATAGTCACTTTTGTATTGAAAAGTGTAAAAATACAATTCGGATGCTGTAGCCATTCTTATTGCATTTTAGCAACTGTGGAGATAGTTATAATTGTCTTTTCAACGACGATTATACCTTAAACAGCAGCAGGCTCGTTGTTAATGCAAATAAATTATAAATAAATAGTAAATGCTGTTTGTATCTGATTTTATGTCCGCAGCCGGATTCCTCTCTATCTTATTGATTATTAGTGCATTATAAAATCATAATATGTACATATTAATAATACATACATAATGCTATAGATATTGCCTAGTAACATATATATTCACAATGCCCCTACAATGTATACAAGTGTTTGTAGAAGAATAAACAATGACTTTTATTTAATATCGATTGTCTCACTTGTATATTATTAAATGTATACAAAGTGTGGAATACATATACAAAGTAATAATAAAGCAAGTGTAAACTATATTATGATCACACATGCATTTAGCATAAATCATGCACATAATGGTGTACTCAATAAATAAACTATTCTTTTGAAAAAAAATAAACCATTCTAATAAAAATTCCACAGTCGTCCGATCGCCTGTGTAATATTTTGCTCCTTTGATTTCAACACTTTCGGCATCTTTCGTACATACTTTTTTTAGCATTCAAATTGTTGATAACCTGCGAAAGAATAAAACATTTTCTGAATCAGAAATACAAAATACACACAAAAAATTAAGCAGTTGTATGAACTTACGAATAATAAATATTTAGGGATTTATATTTCACATTAAAGTCTCTCATTAGTGCTCCGGAAGATTTTCAGTATCTAAAAAGTTGTTCTAATTTCTAGTAGATACATTAGGTGTGTATATACTTAAGGCATTTGTTAATTTTAATTTATTTTTGGTTTCTGTGTCTCAACACACCAACCGTTTTTACGATCTGTGCGGTATACCGAAGCAAAAATGGTTCAACAGTTTGGAACGTGTCACATTTACTGATAAATAAGAGAGATGATTTAGTATCAGAAAAAGTAACAACCATTTGTGGGGAAGACAGAACGATAAGAGTCATTTAATATTGCGTATACTAACTATTGCCTTAAGAGTAAGTTATGTTTGGGACGTGGGACGTGGAACGATAGAAATGATCAGGTAATCAGTCTTTCCAAATCAAGTCTAGCTAATAGATACAAACAGATTTTAACTAGAAGTATAAAAATTATTATATTATATTTACTTAACAGTATTTAACCCTGATTTTTACAACAGAGGCAACTCATTATTAGTAATAAGTAAATACGTAAATTAGTAATAGTGTAAAAAATATTTTTATTAATATCCATAATTAAATAAATATTTTTTATTTATTTAATTAATTAATTTTTGTTTATTTAATCAATTAATTTTTTTATTTATTTAATTAATTTCTATGTATTTATTTAGTAATATGGTATAGCTTTAAGAAAATAATACATAGGTAAGTACTTACTACTGAAAACAATTATGTACTTAAATGAGCGCAATGAATCTGCAGGAAAGCACGATGAGATGTCGTTGCACTTTGCCCCAAAATGTTTTCAGATTCATGGAATACAGATACCTAAATGCCTTAAAATAATTTCATCCTAAAAAAATGAATATGTTTAAGATCTAAAATAATCTCTAAATAAGGCTCTAATAATTATTAGCACGTTCTGAAAATTACAACATTGAGTACCGGAGTTCAAATGGAATTGCACATATAGATAGAGGATAGAGAATTTGTTGACAAGTTACAAAATCACAAAGTGCACCGGACAGCTAAACATTCGTTGTTGTCAGCAGGAAGAGATATATGTTATATAATATTAAATAAATAAAGACAGTAATAATTCGAGTTCAAATTTGTTGTAGAATCTATTTTGTTAAATCGCAAGAATTTGTTGACGTTCAAATTTGATTACTACAAGTTTTCAAGGAACGGCTTAATTTATTGCAACTACAAGCTATAACAAATGACAATAAGCTTGGGATAAAAATAATCTTAATATATTGTAGCATTTTCAGCAGTCAGAATTAAAATGAACTTCGTGGCTTTTTTAGCTCAAGAGTGGTCTTAAACCCTTATATCTAGGTTGGTAACTTTACGTATATGTATTATAGTTTTATTATTTATTTATTTAAATAATTGTTTCAACATTACATTCTACGTAAATTGATAAATCTCGGTATATGTCAAGAAGAAGATTTTGAAGAAAAAAGTATTTATGCGTCTAGAATACTTAATAGCCACATTATTTACGTAATGCTTATAAATGATGCAGGGAATCTATGCGTGTGTTTCCAAGAAATTAAAATTCTTTCCACTGAGCCATTTATCGATACATAGGTATATCTATAGTTACCCTAAAAATTTTTTTAATACATTCAGTTCAAATTGTTTCCAGCAAATGAAACAAAAGATAGGATAAAATAATATTAGGTTATAAGAACTCCATTAAAGTAAACTCCCATTACAGTGCGGATGAGTTAAGTAATTTGCTTGGAAGTCGTCATATTCACATGAGGATATCCCTTTGCAAATATTGAATATTCATACATAGAAACTCATCAAATTGGCTTCACCCCGAAAAAAAAACACAATATGTAATTTATCACAAAAACCTTTTTGTCAATGTTTTTTTGTTTAACAAGAACAAATATTGAAGTTCTTATTACTATTATTAAAGCTTATATTTCTTTAATTTAATTAAAAGAATTCCACATTATCACAGGAATGCAAATTCCTTGAAGTGCATTAACTTTTACATAAACGAATTTCATTTTAAATGTCATTGAATATTAAATTACTATAGTGATTACCCTTTCTCAGGTAAAAATTGAAGTCTTAAAACGTTTATCCATGGAAACTCACTATTCTACAAATAAAAAAAATATTTGCATATATATTTTAATGTTGGAGGTTTACAGTTTGACAGCAAAATTGCAAAAACCAATCCAGATTTTATACAATGAATATATATACACATGAATAAATTGCAATATTGTCGGAAAGTGCGATTATGAAAACACCTGCAGATAAGCATTTATCAGTTATCCTACATGATTAGATATGAGGTAGACAGCTATTGGAAGTTGATGTACTAGCCTAAATTAAAAGCAAACACACTTTTATAAATACGTAACAACTGTTGTATACTTTTGGTTTTGGTGATTTTATTTGCAGACATTTTTTGCAGCTCCAAAAAAACATCTCCAGGGCTGTATTCAGAGATCTGTATCTGTGGGAAGTGGGAATAAAAATTAAACGTTCTGTTGCAATACATTTTGAATATAATAAAAGAAATACACTCACAAATAATGTGTAAATCAATTTGTACAAGACAGTACATATTAATATAGTAATTAGGTACTTAAAACATTATCACAGTCAGTTCACCGTGATCTTATCAGCAATAAATGTAAATTTATTCATGAAAAATTTCATTTTTTTAAATTTATGTTTTAAAACATTTTATTAACCCACTTTTTAATTTTAATTTTATTTGATAAATAATAACTTATGATCGAATAACTTAATTTCTTATTTAGAATTTATTTATAAATAATAATTTTATTCATAAATTGATTTCTTATTTAGATTTTTTTTTATAAATATGATTTTATTAATAAATTAATTTTTAATTAAAATTTGTGTAGAGATAATAATTTATTAAATTATTAATGATTTATTTATTTAGGTAAATAATGTATTATATATTCAATGTTATTCAATGTATTATTCTATGTATGTATTTTTATAGATTATTGATTCAGATAATTTTATAAATATTTTTATTAATATGTGCTACATATCTAATTTACGTACTAGAGATATGGATCTTTGGATAAACGACGCGATGCGCGAGGAGCGCGAACGCAAAGCTTAACCACGTGATAGACGCGATTAAACAGATTACATGGAGGCTGTTAATATCAACTATACTTCTTGTGTGTGTGTGTTGCATCTTTACCTAATTGTCGCCATTTCCCAATCTTCCAATCACACACAGTCACCAGAACGTTAAAAATTAAAGCTAATCTAGAAATAATCAAAGTGCTTCCAAGCTAAAATAATAAAAAGATCATCAATAATCCATTGATAACAGTGAAAATTGTGATACTAATTATTCCAAATTCTGCATTTTTAATTTTCATTGTGTTTTTTGCTACAATAACAGCTACGCCTACACTACAATATTACATTTTTATGTAAGTGCTTCACAACTTATTATTCCAAACAAACAAATTAAGAAGAACAATTTTGATAACTTATCATCGGATATCGGATTGTTGTGAATTTCGCGTACTTAGTTACTTTTTAAATGGAGACGAAGTGCAAGTGCATTGATATCAACTAGGCGATGTGGAATATTCGATGGCCACAACACTAAACGTGACTCGGTGATTGCTATGCAATTATGCAAGTATTATCTAACCGGAATTACCAGACCCAGATAACAAATTACCTGTAGAAAGGTAATAAGAGGCTGCAACTAGGTATACATAATATTAATGCCCGTTAATGATATTATTCGAATTAGCACATCGATGCAACATACGCACATTCTAGTAAAAACTTTCGAATCGCCGATGCTTCACTCTGCGTCAGTGCTTATTTATAGTTTTAATTTTGCCGGCATTTAATGTGTGTACAAAAATGCAACGGAACAAAAACAAAGAAGAATAATGTCAAAGATTATTATCAGATCAGATGAGCACAATACATTAAAATTGTTCATCTCTTCGCTATAGTTTGGTATATTGTTCTATATCCCTACCACATTATATTATAGTACATATAAATAAATGAGACCATACACTACACCAGAGAGTGACGCTGCAGATGAAAAAAGCTTTAAATATTTATGAGATTTTGAGAGATCAAGGGACCCCAACGCAATCAACGGATTTACCTGTGGTAGACAGTATGTTGAATATACGGCAACGTAAAAAGCTATATATAATACCTCTATAGATGACAATGAGAGATTTAATCCAAATAGTGCGCTAATGATAAGATTATATGTATATTGTATATAGTGTGGTGATGAATTTTCGAGGTTTAATTCGATATAAAAATCTTGTTTCCATATCTATCTTTTTTCTATCAATCTCTACTGATACTGTCACTAGTTACTAAAACTCTGTATAATTGAAATTGCATGTGTATATAAAAAGCAAAAGCAAAAAAAAGGATCATTTATATAGTATGTGAGTATATGGTTATGGTTAAATATTTGTGAGCGTGTGTGTCAAACTGTACAAATATATAAATCAAGGTTGATTGACGCTGGCTGCCATTCAATGTAATATAAAGTTATACACTTAATTATACACAACAACAATAACAACGAGGGGAACTCATCAAATGTGACTATTATTGTGATTATTGTGGCAGTAAATTCCTAAATGAACGATACTATACTATTATTATGTATCTTAGGATTTAGGAATAAAAATTGTAATAAAATTGTTGCATGTGCATTATAGACTCTGTGTTTGTGCTTGTGAGAGCGAGAGCGAGAGCTTTAAAACGTATACGATTTCCGGTGGATAAAAATGGACGGCGGAGTTATACAGCTTATATCATCCATGTTGATATAATAGTGTGTTTGTTGCATACTTACGTATATAATTATAAAAACTGTTTAAGCCCAAATGAACAAAATGAATTCCGAGAATAAGCAATTATTTGTGGATAGTGCGGTAGAGACTGAGCGTTTACTACTGCTGGACAATTATAATTCTGACGCCGACGACGCCAGCGGCAACGGCAGCAGCACGAGCATCAACAACAATAACAACGAAGCACGCATCGAGCTGGCGTCATTTAAGGAACGGTCATCGTCATCGTCGAAAAGTACCAGCAGCCACAGCGTTTATTTGTCATCGTGCTTCCGACAACTCTGCAACTACAGAATAGTCCACAACATGAGTCGCCTGACTTGTAGATTCTATGTTACCATTTCCTTCATTGCATTAATAATTTTTGCCTTCTCGACGGCTTTCGAAACTACTAAAAGCATTCCGGCTTCACTACATCCCAGGGGTTATTCTTGGGAGAAATCGGCTCCGAACTTGATTCATGAATCTTCTGGAGCTTCGGGATTACATCGTCAACGGCAGGATTACCGGTAAGAATTATTATTTTATTTTGTTAGAAATTATTAATACTACAAATCCTTTATTAAGATCCCATTAAAGATTCTCGCTGTAACCATATTCGTAATCTCTTGGCTTATCAACTATAATTTTTTTTAAATATTTTTAATTTACAGGGAATATCCGTGGACGTTTGTTTGCGTAGAGAACAAATGTCAGCGACAGTTAGTAACGGATAGTAGCAGCCCTAAGCAAAAAGAAAAAGTTTCCTTCGATGTTTGTTGGCTCACTTGTGGTCCATCTGGATCGATTTGGCCGACACCGGGAATGGTAATTTAATTATTTTAAATAAATAAATAAAATTAATATGACAATACTAATGAAACAAAAAGATCAAGATCATTATTAACGGTCAACAAGTGATTCACATCAATTTATCAAAATCAGTATTGAATTAACTAATAATCAAATTTAAAAAAAATTCTAGGTGAAGCTCAGTCAAACAACTGGAAGATTCTACCCAGAGAAGTTTTTCATCCGAGATGTCTCCGGTCCAAGTGATTATATCAAGTCCCTGACAAGTTTAGCAGCTAATATTACTCGCATGGGGATTCAGAAGGTGAAGGAAGAATCAGAAATTGACGCATTAAGCTGAAAATTATTTTCTTAACTATACCTTTAACTCTTTCTTTAAGCCCAACTACTGTTAATACTATTATTACATGTAATAATACTTGTTTCAGCATCTTCGCATTGATCAAAAATCGTAATTTAACTTAAATTTTGAAGATAATTCTCTTAATTATTGATTATCCAGCTGATCTCAGACCATGGAGAGCATGGAGTAACACGATCTGCGGACGACGGCCCGCTGTACCACTCACCTGAAAGTACCATTATCGAAGTTCATCTCTCTGTCCATGAAGACACAAGTGTCATCACGGAACATGTAGATGAGTCCTATGAACTGAAAATTTCGTCTGTGACGATGGTGAGTTATTATTCAAGGAAATAAAAACACTCAGTAGCGGTAGAGACATATATTAGACACCGCAATTTATCAAAGTGCCATGCCATGATGATCATGAGTTCAGGAGGTCCACATTGACAAAGTAAAATTGAACTGTAATGTATATGTCGTATATTGTACAAACCTCTAATACTATGTATATATAGCTCGATCATTGAAATCGTAAAGGATTTGTGTTACGATTTTTGTTACGATCGAGCGACAGTGAAATAAGTAGACTAATGCACACAATGTAAACAAGCGTTGAGCTAGATTACAAAAGCGTATGTAATAAATATCCTTCTACTTCCGGTCTTTCCTATCACTTCCATCTCTCCTCTTTTGTTCCTGCTATGAGCCTTGAATTTATGAATATGCTACTGTTTTACTGCGAAATTTATGATGAATCGGAAAATCCACTGTGAACAACAGTGCTATATTGGGTACCTTTGCTATTATTTTTGGTAGATTTTTTATCGTCTGCCCTTCTGGCAAGCTCTTACGATTAGCAGATGTTGACAATGTCATCAGTTTAAGTATTGCAATAAGATGCACTTTCGGATTGAAAGTAATAATGGAGTTGATAACAAAATAATATAGATTATACAATTAATAAGCCTGATAGATAATAGCCTGAAACTAATCTACGCACATGTGTTTCTTTATTATTTATCATTATAGGGAACAGGTGCCTTGATCACTGTCAACATCAAAGGTGCGACCTTCTTTGGGATTCGTCATGGCCTGGAGACCTTGAGTCAGCTCATTGCGTACGATGAGATCGGGAACTGTTTACAGGTTGGACATTGAAAAATTAAAAATTATTTCCATTTTATCTCTGACATTCATGGGTTTTTACCCGTTTTAAAAGGATAATGATGGGATCAAGTATTTGTGTATGCGGTTCATGAGTTTAAATGAACGAATTTAACAAATTTCAGTCATAAGAACATAATTTTTATAGTACATACTGCAATAATGATTTTTTTGTATATTTACAGATCGTCGACGACGTTAATATTCAGGATGGTCCTGCCTATCCCATTCGAGGCTTAATGATGGACACTGCTAGAAATTTCATCCCAATTGAAAATCTTTATCGCATGGTGGATGCCATGTCGTACAATAAAATGAACACGCTACATTGGCATTTGACTGATAGTAACTCCTTCCCCTTTCGTTCAAAGCAAGTTCCTCAGGTACGCACGACACATGGGATTATGTTGTTGAACCTCAGTGTTGTCATTAAAGGAATCTCATATTTTGATTTATATTTGGGTCAATGAAAGAGAATTTGCTTTCAATTTTAGATGTCTCTTTATGGAGCCTACGAACCCAGCAAAGTTTACACAATCGAGGAAATAAAAAGTTTAGTTTTCTATGCGCTCGTTAGAGGAGTCCGGATAATTCCGGAATTGGATGCACCAGCTCATGCAGGTTACAATGTTTGATGCTAAATTTCGATATGTTATAAAATGTTATCTTTTGTATACTTAATAATTAATAATGATTTTAATAATGCTTGAGTCTTAATTCCTCGTAATACAGGTAACGGTTGGCAATGGGGAAATAGAATAGGCCTTGGAGATTTGGTTGTATGTGTGGGGAAAGAGCCCTGGCGGTCGTACTGTGGTCAACCTCCTTGCGGACAACTTAATCCGATCAATGAGAACGTTTATAATATTCTGCGTAGGTCCATATTTCTTTATTTTGCACCGTCTGTTGTGATTCCAACAAAAAATTATTTGGATTTTTATTTCTGTATTTAATCAATTATTATCATCACAGAAAAAATATACGAAGACCTACTGGAAGCTTTCAATGTGGACATGTTCCATATTGGAGGAGATGAAGTCGTGTCTACCTGTTGGGATAGCATTCCAGGAATGAAGGAATTTATGCGCGACCATCAATACCACAGTCATCTAGATGTTTGGGGTCATTTCCATAGAGAATGTGGGTGACGTATCTATAGAATCCTGGATAATAAATAAATTAACTAATTAAAATAAAATTATACTAATAATAATGTTGTACCCTCTTAATGGTTAATTTATATACTATTTTTCATTTATACAGCTTACAGAAGACTTAAGGCAGCTAATAAAAATAAACAGATTTCTGCTATTGTATGGAGTTCAGGCTTGACAGGATCAGCCTCTGGAAAGAAGTTCCTTGATCCTGATAAGTTCATCATTCAAATTTGGGAACCAGGTACTATTGAAAATAAGCATACTTAAATATATTTAGGTATAAGCACATAGTTACATTATACTTACATTCAATTCATTATACATATTAAATGTATGGTCATGTAATATTTTTTGAAATACATTTTTAGGTACAAGCTACCAAATCGGCGAGCTGTTAAGAAATAATTACAAACTTATTTTTTCTAATGTTGATGCCATGTACTTGGACATGGGACAGGGTTCCTGGTTGGGAACTGAACATGACTACAAATACCACAATTGGCAGGTATTGTTGCATAAAAGTTGCATAACTTAATTTAAGATCGACGATCGATTGCATGTTTATCCTTTAGAATTATTATTATATGTATGCATGTCTTTATTATACAGCTGATATTGGCAGTGCATGAGCAAAATAATTGCATAACTTTCCCATATGAAGATTAAATAATTTTACTAATTTAAATTTTTTCATCCAGGTTTTTTACGATAATGACTTGGACAAAATCGTGTCGCGTAGCACGAACGGAAACAAGCAATTAGCTTCAGAGTATGCTAAACTCGTGCTCGGAGGCATCGCAACGCTTTGGTCTGAAAAGGTACGCATTAATATATTTTTAAAATATTAAATATTATTTTATAAATTAATTTTCTGTATACTAAATGATCATTATGGCTTCTAATATTACATAAGTTATTTGTATTGAATTTTGTGTATAATTTTTTGTAATTCATCTTCATAAGGTCAATGAAAACACAATGGATGCAAAACTCTGGCCCCGTGGAGCTGCAGTAGCGGAACGACTGTGGTCCAATCCGAAAGGACGCCGTAATGATGTGATTCATGCCCGACTAAATCATCAAACGAAAAGGTTGAAAGGTCGTGGAATTCATTGTTCCACACTTCAACCCGAATCGTGCTTACAAATGACTGGAAATTGTGATGATCCTCAACATCCTATGAGGTAGTGATAGATTTAGGTTAGATGTTAGATTATAGATTCTGGTAATATTTCGAGATGAATAAGTATTATTTTAACCATCGTGACAGCTCGAAATAAAGTATATTTCTCCATGTTATTTATTTTAAATAATGCTATCAGCAATAAAAGCAAAAGTCAATTATTATATAAGGATAACATCTTGTTTTTGTACAATACGCTATCTACATATGTATAGCTCCGCAGCTTATTATATTATTTTAACTGATAATAAAACTCATTTTTATACCTCCATGCAGTACTTACATTAATTGTTAATTAATTAAAGAATTGTTTTATTCTTTGATTTAATATAAATTGATTTTAATATAGTATATTAGTTTAAGATTTCCAAGTATCTTTATCCGTGATATATATTAAACGTATGTGTTGTATATGTAATTACCTAAATACCTGTAAATAATTATCTGCATTTATTAAATCGTTCACCAAACCAATGTTCAGCAATATTAATCTTTGTATTCCTCGCAAATATATTTTGTAATTAGGTACAAATATTTACCACATTATCATCAACATTTATGTCAGTGCAATATGTGCAATCATATACTTATATAGAAAAAATCATAAAAACATACGGGATCTATTTAGATTAACATTTAAATGGTTTTAGTTTCAAGATATTAATGAAAGTATCGTAAATTGGTGAAACTATCATCTGTCTTTTCAGACATATTGTAATATCGTCACACCTGGTTGCACAAAAACCATTTAATATATACCTACGGATATTTATAGTTTTTACTTTTTATCAATGGGTGTCAAACCTCTGTGAGTAATCTTCCTTTCTTGATGATGTCAGAACAATTTTACTGCTATAATAGTAAGATAAGATAAAATTTACACACCTAGACTATATACAATTAATTTCATGCGTTAAAGTTCTGGCGCTCCCAGTTTAATTTTGTAACACTCATCTCATATAAAAATTTATAAAAATTTCAACCTGATCTATTATTAGTAAATATTGTAATATTATTCATGTACATATTATTTATCATTGACAGTTTAAATTTGTAAGGTAAATAATCAAAATAAAATATGTCGGACGCACATGAATCTGACGATCAGCAAGCAATGCCACCGGTGGAATCTGCTGACGTGAACAAAATTATTTCGAAATTGTGGCTGTTGTCGATTAAAACGGAAAACATTGACGCCATTGTTGAGGAATTCCCAGAACTTTGGATGCCTAAAACTGAGGAGAAAGTCTTTGTGGTAAATATTATAAATAGCAAAACAAAGTATAAGTATAGATACACCTCCAAGAGAGAGGTCACCAATCTAGAAGATATTACTTAATTAATTCTGTTCACAATTATTTATTAAAATTAAATTAATTTATTAAATTCTTATGTATTTGTGCTCTCAGCTTCAACTACCAGACTCAACTCTAAAATGCAATGCCTTCTACTCAAAAATTATCAACCGGAATGATTCTACATTCAATAGTAAGCTAATGTCAGTTTTGCGGGGCTCTGGAAATGATGTGGTTGCGGATGAAATCTCCAACTTGATTTCTGACGAAGATGATGAATATATCCATGACATGGATCCCTTGACCAGGGGCAGAAGGTGAGGGGAGATAATAGAATATTTGTGCAATCATCCAATTTTATCGTTTTGCTAATGTTTAGCATAACTATAACATGGACTAAGTACATGTCATAATCTCTATAAACAGTAAGAGTCAAAAGCTGGTGAAGATACCATCAAACTTGAATCTTGATGAAGATGGCGAAGATGTACTTCTGAGTGTCGACGATAATAATCCTTCTCCTAAAAGCACGCTGAGTGATGGCTTTGCTGCAATGTAAGCTTGATTTTGACAATAAATATAAAGTTAAAAATCACGAGATTAATGAAAATGTAAAAAATTAATTATGTATATTAATTTAAAAATATTTAAAACGTTCCATGACATTCCCAGAGAGTTGGAGTCCACCGACAAGCCCGAAACAATGATTCCCGTTCCGAAAATCGTCTCTTACGAATACAGTGGCCTATTTCAAAGCACTGCCTCCATAAAATTTATCTTCAAACTCCCCGTCCAGAAGATCCTAGATCCTAAAGAATTAACCATTTCCGAAAGTTACTACCAAAGAATCACAAATTTGCATTTGAATAACTTCATTATCAGCCAAAACCATTTGATAAGTGCACTGCAACCCTGTGAAACGGTCCAAGTTCTGGATTTGCTCAACGTTTTCTTTGAAACTCCATCAAAATTAAGTAGTGTTCTGGCCCAAAAAGTATGGCTCCCGAAGTTGAAGAAGTTTTCCTTCCATTCCAAGAATATCCCCGGAACTTCCTACACAACCGAGGGTTATTCCTGGGATCAAACTGCCTTTTTTGACAGCAGCAAAGGTCAACCCGCTAACCTGCGGACGATTTGGCAGAGTCGTTCTATTGATGTTTCTATCAAAACATTGGCCATGGAAGTGGAAGTTAATCATGAGGTTCAGACAGTATCCTTCACATTGTTCCGAAGGCACCTGGGTGGTCAGCCGATCATCCCAGAATATTTCCTTGACTCATTTCTCCGAAATTGCCGGAGATTCCAGTTCCTCCAAATTAATTTGCCGGAGCTCTGTGGAAAACTTGATTTTGATTCATTGCCTCAAGATTTAATGGAGATGAATTTGACGGGATTCGTGATGACGGGTCAGTTTCAAGCCATGAAGCCTATTCGGAAGCTCTTTCTGGCTAATTGCGTCCTTCCCAAATTATTTATTGATGAAATCGGGGCCATCTTACCCATTTCTGCATCTATTCAACTGTCGAATTGTCAGATGGAGAATAGCAATTTGCCTATAAATGTTAAAATCAGTTGTCAGTGAATTTTT
>JAQGAK010001598.1:0-29303 GCA_034696945.1 Lipothrix lubbocki | reverse complement strand
TAAATGAATAAATTACAGCGGGATAGGGTGGGCCAAAAACGCGTTTTTCTTGGAACGTGGTACTTGAATGGCCCCTAAGGGAAAATATAATTATGAGGCATATATAGGCATTAGGCATTTTACACTAGAAGGGCTTCGCTTCGACTGAACTTACGATTAGAGCATAAGTATTCGGGAAGATAAAAGCGATCCCGTCGAAATACTCATGTCAGAGGGTTGGGTGTTGAAATGGAATGAATTTCAATGTTGGATGCTAAAACACATGCATAGATCGTTCTAATCACGAAACTAAACATTCTCGGTGCAAGCTGCGTGTGTTATATACACATTGCTAATAAGTATAGGAAGTACTATATATTTTATTAACTTCCTTGCATGTGCGAATTAGCACGTCCAGTTCTATAAATGCAGATTTGGCACTTATGTATCTACGTGTATGGATCTACATGCATGCATACTTATTATGTACATGGAAGGCTTCTATACTTATAATCCCTATGTAAGTATACTATTTACAGTACTATGGGTGCATTTAGTATAAGTACATACAGCCTGTATATCTGGTGAAGGCGCTCAAGGTTGAAATTTATCCGGATTTCATGGAATTGAATAGTAGTCCGATTAACAGTAACAACCTTGAATTTCATTAATAATTGATGAGGCACTCTCAAATATACATGGAACTCCGAGTACTTGGGTTACATTAGACTAAATTATTTGACGGTAAATGCAAATCAACTGATTCAGATTGTGAATTTTCCTTTTGAAATTTAAATGAGACTGTCAAAGTAATCTTGGTGAAAGTTGGCTTTGTCCCAAGATATACATAGTGAAAAGGGAGAGACAAGTTGCCCGGCTAATAAATACAAGCAGTTGTGTAAACTCCATTTAGGCCGTGCTTTATTCGATACACTCCCCATGTATACATATATGCCTATATGTATATGCTTTATGCCTTATAATAAAGAAGGCCTGACTGCGAAGACAAGTTCCTTTTGTATGGTAATAAAACTCACCCCGGCTCTCTGACATTGTTAGCTATGAAGCAAACAAATCAAGCATTAATCCCGGATTAATTAATTTTAACCTTAATCACGTCACTCTGACAATTCCTTATGTAAACATTCGTGGGAGACATTGGAAGTAAATCCGAACGGTAAACACACTTACAAACAAACGGATGGAATCCCATATGCTTTCCCAAACTTTACAGTTTACAGTGTTTACACACATTTCCAATCCTTCCCAATCAACCGCAGATTCTTTCCTTAATAAAGGGAAAAATCTGTAGTTATAAATAACTTCTATAGCCAACTATGACGTCTATGCCAATGCAATATTTAATTTCCTTCCTGTTCAATGTTGCAGCTTCTCGAGTTGGTTCGTCATGTACAGATTTCTTCAAATTCTAAGAATTTTCTTTATAAATAATTACCGATTTTTAACAATTTTTTATCAAAACAAAACGTTTTTGTTCAAAATAACAAAATGACCACCATATGACTCAATGACGATTAAGCTTCTACGACCGCAAAACCAGCATCAGCGGGTACAAGGGTACGTGGCCAGAACCAGAACGAGTGCAGTGAAATAATGAATGTGTGTTATATTATATAATAATAAAGCGCGTTTTATTATATAATAATAATAATACGTGTTTACTAGGAAACGTTTCCGTCTAAAAGCGAACTCCTCATTATGCTTACTCTGATTAGCGACACCACTTTGAATTTACAATATTGTAAAACCGCAAATCAACGCAAATTAAGCATGGTGGTTTGTTGTATTTTATTTGACTTATTTCCCTTCTTCCTGGACCAGGCTTATTTAATGGTAATTAGCTTGTTTTGACCTCGCTCTTAAAATTCACGCGTCATCCCTCACATGTCACGGAAACAAAGTTCGTCTAATCGTAAAACGTTTAGAAATGCACGCGGACATCGCTTCCTCATACAAGAATACTACGGTTATACAAAAATAGTAGCTTTTTGTCCAAAAATACTTTATTACAGGAATTTTGGTCATCGACATGAAGAAACCGCTGAATAAAAAATATTTGTTATTGTATCAGCCTGCGTATGAATGTTTGGTCGTACAATGAAATTATTCATAATTGTTTACAGCTCCAAGGACTTCAATTTTAGGGAAATTACACATTACCGTATTACCCTAAACTATTGTTATGCAAGTTTATTTTTTGTGAATTAATTTATTTAATAAGTATACGTATAACTATGTTTATGTCCACTTGTCAGAAAATACGAATCGGCGCCATCTTCAACATAGAGCACAGGAATAATTATGCACAAGGAACTTCTATAGAACATGTCATCGTTACTCCAGGAAGCTCCCGATTTACTTATATTACACTCATATTATTCATATTTAAGAACGGTGACGTATTCCAAGTAATACGAAACGTTTTTACACTGCGTAGGAACGCTCTGATTTACTGACGTATTAGTAAAACTCCAAAGGTATTTAAGCCCAAGTTTGTTGTCAATCGACATTACACAAGCAAGTGGTGAACATTAGTGCGCTTCATAAAATTTCGAGTAATAAATCTTTCCGAAGAAGGGTGAAACGAAAAGAACTCCGGGCAGAATTGTGGGAGACATCGGTAACATGGTAAGACTACATTTGACATTGGCGGAAGGATACAATAATTAGTAGTATAATTAGTATTATATTAGAAGTAGTATTATTTGTTTTTATTTAATTAATATTGTAAAAATATTTTATTTAAATATCCCCGTTAAATATAATTATTATTATTTAATATTATTTTGATTCAAAGCCTTGTATGTGGAACGATCATGATTTAAAGGCACGACATTATGGATAGCTATATGATTTTGAACAGGCAGGTGATCCGAGAAAGTTCCATTGTTGGAATTGCGGAAGCCCGGAGCACAAATTAAGTGAATGCGCCAAACCCGTTCGACAGGAGAACAAGAACTTTTGGCGAAAGTACTTCCGCCTTCATGATTCCCATGAACGGGAACGGCACCAGAAGCGGTACATGGATTTTTTATTGGTAATTGGAGAATAATTATTTGAAGATAATTTAATTTTTTTATGGCAGTAAATTTTTTTTACTTTGTTGAAGAATTAGGTTTTTAATTGAATTTCATTCGAAATTTAGGATAATATTAATTTTATTTCGTTTGTGTACAGCGTTTTGTAACGGATCACGACACCCTTGAACCTTCCCTGGACTTTCAATTCATGACGAAGGAAGAAGCAAATGACTTACTGAACGTCAAGCATTTGGAATGGATTAAGAAGCAATGGGAAGCTAAGCAGGCGTCGACGAACGAAGAATTACAAGATAATAGTGATGATAGTACCACAAATAGTCAAGTTATGACTGAGCCTGCTAGTCCTGGATCTAGCATTAATTTTACCGATGAATCGTCGGCTAGTACTTGTTCCAGCATTTTGACGGATGAATCTACGGCTAGTGCTAGCTCCAGCATTAATTTGACCGATGAATCCACTGCTAGTGGTAGTTCCGGCAATAATTTGACCGATGAATCTACTGATACTAGCACTAGTTCCAGAAATAGTTTGGCCGATGAATTCACTGCTAGTGCTAGTAGTTCCAGCTATGATGTGACCAATGATCTCTTTATGAAGATGGAAATTGACCCAATTGTGAGTGGAAACGATGGGGTTGGAGAAACCGAAGCTGTCCCAGGGGGAAATGAATCCTAACGCTTTGGAATCAAGTCTCCACACCAGACACTATTTTCATGAATATAATTGCTAGAGTGAATAATTTTCCTTGTGAATAATAGTTTTTTCATATATGTATCCTTATAGTATAGTTCTAAATGTACATATAAACAATAGCTTATTTTTCAACTTATTAATATATCATTTTCGGTAGAAATTTAGCATTCGTTAATAAGTTCCAATGAATTGTAGTTCTGATCAATGTAAGCCATGGTCTGTTAGATTTCAAGCTTATTTTTTAAAACCGTTAATAAACTTACGTCATATTTTGTGAGGCAATAATATATCTTTGTTATATTACATTGCTATATTGTATCCACGGTTGGTGGAAGTCTAGTGTTCATTCGAGTTTGACCACTTCTATTCTTTTGTAAAATTGTATATACAGATATGTGCTCATATAGGAATGTGTGTCGATGGCAGATATTCATTGAGCTTGGTTGTAAATCGTCTTTTTGTGAAGACTGGACTACCGAATTTAGAATAGGCATACACACACCCGTGGAGACTTGTAATTTGGAGGAATTCGTATCTTTTTGATAATAATACCACCTACCACCGACACAAAGGCAGAATTCAATGCAGAAATTTATATAATGTTATATGTTACTTTGTGTGCTAGTAGTGAGGTATGAAAAATGGGCTTTGGAGGCTTCACATTAGACTGCACTTTTCACAGATAGTTTCCTAGTCGTTCTATAGTATAATAATAATAAATAGTAACACTACAAGTACGGGCCGCTTCCGTCCTTACGAATAGAATTAAATATAGTCAGAAAGTAATTAATGACAATACTAGTCCATAAAAATATTTTTATCACACCAAAGTACATACCTATATTACGTAATCCTTATTTTTATTTCAGAATATAAACTTGAATCACATGCATATACTCAGAATCATATTTCTGAACTCATCGTTACTTAAAATATATTTCTCTTTACACTGTGCGCTCGAAAATATTCGGTCTGAATGCAAATGAACAACATTTATTCTACATACTGCACTTATATCGTTTCTAGTGTCACGTATTCATTGTATTTTAAAATAGAGGTACTAAAATTTTGATTGCTTGTAAAATTTGAAATTCATGATACATCGTAATACCGAAATCAGATGTTTCACCCAAGATTACTTTAAATCATACCCGGAAAGAATTTACACTTGTTTATCAACCCGTTCATAAGTTATGCTGAGAGCAGGGGACTGGAATGGGACACTTGACGAGAATGATCATTTCACAGTCACAGCCTTTTGCCCTTTGGGAGCGTTCCTAACTTGTTTCTCAACTAGTCAGTTGTGTTTTCTATACGTACTTCGGATGTAAAAAAAACTATGTAAGTAAAACCCTCCTTAATGTAATACAGACGTAAAACATAATGAGACGAGCTAGATTCAAGGTGGTTTAATATTAAATGTTATTTGATTTTTCCCTACTTTCAAGAACAAACATTAGCATGAGTGCCTGAAGCGAGGAGACATTACGCGTTTAAAGTGGATATTCGGAGGAGGATGCGGACTGACTGGAGACGAAGCAGCTCAGCACAAACGTTTTCCTCGATTGCACTCTTGCAGCCTTTTCCACGCTCAACTTTTGTTGTCATTACTGAAAAAAATAAAAAGCCGAGACGTTGAACACCTTTCACCCTCGTCTTCCGCACTTCTTCCAGGACGTCCCTTTAGAAAATTTTAACCAGGCATTTCCCCCATGACGCTATTTACACACCAGTCCCTTCATTTTTCCAAAAGAATAGAAATTCAAGATGACGTTTCAGAAGACAGAGGGAGAGAAGGAGAATGTGGCAAGCTGTAACTGATGACTGTTGTTGGTTTAATGAGACTCTGCTACTGTTTACACTTGACTGTTTCAGTAATTCCCACAAGACGGGCACACAGACACAATACCGAAGTATATCGAGGATCACAGTTGCTGTGTATCTATAAGTACAATGATTCTCAGCGGATTCTAAAGTATGTACTAGATATCTAACGACTGTACGTAGATGTACTTAGAATATATGCCATGCTAGGATATTTTGTTTTTGTAGTATCTATTCCTTATAAGAATCTTGTGTGTGTCTTTGTGTATAGAGTATGTATGTATAGCTCGTAAGTTATATAAGATGTGTAAAAACTAAACATCCAAATCATTTCCTACACTTGAAACCTCTCATTTTCATTACTCTCCTCCATCAGCCTCATAGTTTCTAACTAGTCATTGTCTAGTCCGCAGGGCTGAATTTCTTGAACAAAACGTTTAAGGAACCGCATGCATGCCACGTTTTTAATTTCCATCCCTGGTTTTAATAACCATCACATACATGCATGTTTCTCTTAACGACAAGCATTAAAAATCCCTACACACAGCGATTCCTTACGTACGTAATAATTATACCGTCTATTTACTACTCTCCTCTTCACCGGATCCAACACAACTTTCCCGTCTTATCTATGTGTGACTGCGAGGAAGAAGAGCTCTGGAGTAGTGAGGAAATTGTTGAAGAAAGCAGCCCATCCGGGAAAAGACGTCGAGCGACAAGGACGGAAGACAAGTACAATTACGAGAGACATATTGAAGTCGAAGCTCTATGCATGGTGAAGACGCTTTCTCAAGAGCTGGACAAATTCCTCACAACGTGAAATTGTATTATTGGGGAAGAAATCTTTTCAAACACTAATGACAGCAGCACGTTAAGATACACGGGGTTTATACAAAATGTGTATGGAAGTAGCCCGTACTACCAGAAAGACTCCCTCATGGAGCTTATAATACTTCCCTTTTAATAGTACAAATTTAACCATAAAAGAAAGCACACTTTAAGTGCCTCAACTCCACTGTTAATACAAAACAGAAAGGAAAAAGTACTAGAATTTTTATGTACAGCTTAACTTGTTTTAATTTAATAAATGGAAATCACCCATATACTACAATAGCTCATTCCGAATTGTTGTCTCCTTCAGATTATTACATTACATTAGATTGCTGCTTGCATAGTAAAGAGAGTGGTGGCGGGACAGGATGAGATCTAGATATTATACGAACAGTTTGAATGGTGCGAGAACGTCCCTGACAAGAAAATCAATGTAGTCCTATGTATTTTCAATTTCATTTCGTTTAAAAAAAACTATACAAGGGAAAAATAAGATGAGGTTTTCAGATAATAAGGCAGTCTGGAGTATATCCTTATCAATGCTCACTATCTCGGTTTACTCCTGGTGCTGAGCAACCAGGCTAGAGCTCTTCTAGCACTCTCTCCAAACCACTTGCACTACCACTAGGTCATATCTTTTCTAAAAGACCACCACCAATGCAGTTTCTTCCGTAAAAGAGAACGCCACCAATGTAGTTTGTTCCTTAAAAGAGCTTACATAACATCACCAATGTAGTTTTTGTTCCTTAAAAAAGATTACATAACATCACCAATGTAGTTTTTGTTCCAGGGAGCTACTACATAACACCACCACAGCAATTTTTCCCGTAAAAGACCTACATAACACCACCATAGCCGTTTTTTCTGCTCAAGAATTACATATAACACCAGCAGTGTACGAGTTCCTTCTGTAATAAAGACCTACCACCAACAAGAATGTTGTATGTAACACCATGAGTATGTATACCGACTAAATATAAGTACAGTCAACATAGCTAGAATGAGAAACGTCCTAGAAGAGATTCTAGTTAGACTACATCCATCTCCGACTTCTTGTTTTCCCCTCCTCAATAGAGTTCCAAGTCTCCAGTGTACCAAACTAATCCTTGCAAGCGATGAAAGTTGTGTGTAAAAACCAAAAAGGAAGTCACTAGAGAAGATACAACGGTCGGCAGACCAGCGGAGATGGGTAAGCACGGCTTGGATGCATGATAAAAAACCACATCATATGTTTAGCCCATCACTATGCCCACCACGCTTATTATGCTATTATAAACTAACTCAAGCAAGAAACCAATGAATTCGTCTATCTATTTTGAGCTGACCAGCTCATCATTTTTTGCATTCAGTCATAATTAAACAAGCTCCGGTATTAAAGGGCTTCCAGCAAAGGTAGGGAGATCTTGACCAAATGTGGTTCGTCAGCACGATTTCTATATAATGTACTAAATTACTAAAATAATTCTACAATATTTCGTAACTATTATAGCAGATTTACGAGAAACAACAGCAAACATCTAGAATTCTTACACCAATAACTTCTATTATACGCATTGTTGGTATTACGTAGGTTTTAAAATATAACCGGGCCAGCTGCATGAACGAGTGAAAGACTAGTATGTAATTATTTAAGCTCGTATATTTGTAGAAGACTGAAAGCCAAACATTAATTTAAAACCTTTGTATTGTTTAGTCATCGAGGTAGAAAGTTAAATAACACGCTATTCAAGTAATCTGAATAGAAACTCTCCTAGGATTTACAACAACAAGAGTAGACACTGGAGATATGTAATATCAGGTTTCTGTTATTCCACAGTCTTCACACACTGCTGGAAAGACTGGGTTGATGGCCTTCAATGCTCTCAACAAACACTCCAATAAGTAATATTTGTTGAAGTGAAGAGGCTAACCCATGGGGTAGAAAGGGTGCGGAACTAGAAAATGACATAGTAGTGTATATAAAATAAATGCATGTGTATGTATATCTGTATATTCTTAATGTGAAAACTAAGCCATTATTTACAAGACAGAGACTGACTTCTCTTCTCAGGAAGTATAGGCAAGGAGTGTCTCAAGGAGATTTCGGAATTTAAAGAACTCCAGATACTAGGGAGATACTAAAAAGATTTTTAGTGTCAATATCTCCTTGTTTTTGGTCTTCCATACTTATAGTATATTGCAATACTTGACTGGAACGGAGGAGGAAACAAGTGTGAATAAAATGAATCTGTTGTTATTCCTGCTCTGGGGCGCGTTCAGATATCTAAATGTAATTATATAGACATATCTGAAATATAGACTGGGGCGTTGTTTACATTCTGTTTGGAAAGAAAAACAATTCGGAACGTGATTCCTTCTTATTGTTGTTGTGGCTGATTCTGCTGCTGTATTTTACGGGACGATACAGTTTTTAAAGTAGAAATCCCTCAGGAGCATGGTGAGCGGCATTTTATATCTTTTGCCATTTATCATTTCATGTTATTACATCCATGGAATATTCCGTAAATGCCATGAAAGAAAAATCTCTGAGTTTTATGAGACCAACAAGAAATGCCGAGGAGCCTTTTGGGAATTCATGAGTAATAAAAATGACACGGGCTTTACCTTGTGAACAATGGATTGGCTAAGGCATCATCTGGAAACGGTATGGGCTGTAATAACTGCGCAAGGCTCGGTCTCCAGTCTTCAAATTCTGATCTGTAAATTTTTTTTTGTCTAAATTACAACATTTTTATATTATAAAAAACCTCTCGTAGACATTTTTTCACTAACACTCCTTCCATAACTTCCCATACTTGAACGTTTTTCCTTTTCCTAAACGTTTTTTCTATACCTGACTTTTTCGCACATTTCTACTATTCCTATTCCTCCTTTACCATTCCTATACATTTCCCCCCCCCTGGTAAACGTTTTCCTATGCTTGAACATTCCATTCATACCTCTTTTAGTACAGTTTATATCTAGATATTTAAAAAAAACGTGTAACAACTTTAAATGTAGCCCTCTTGTATTGGATGGCTATTCGTTTTTCCTTAATGGAAACTAAAAAGGCTTCGCATCTTCAATTTATTTTTCACGAATTTCAAAGGAAAGGGTGGAAAGGAGAAAAAGAAAATCGTAAGAACATTTCTACATTTCCGTCCCCCCACTTACTATAAACTAGTATTGTCTGTAACTTATTATATAGGAAATCAATATTGTAGAGAAACAAAGTAAAAAATAGAGAGCTGCAGGGTTAACACATCCGTTCTTTTCGTATACTTGATGCATACATATCTATATCCTAACTCTATAAAGTAGTAGCTACGTAAGAGGAACGGCGGTATCTGGAACGACACCCAACTATTGCTATCACACCAAGAGTTGTAAGTTGTATTCATAGTCACAGACTCAGGGCAGGGTGTGCAACCGAGGCTCTCGTCGACATAAGTATACATGTATGAGTAAAAACACTGGGGGAATACAAAAGTTCAACATCAATTCCTGTCATCTTAACTTGAAAGGTAAATCAAAATGGGGAAAAATAAAAAGACAGAGGAAATCCATAATTTAATACGGTAAGGAACACTTTATTGTCTGGGACAGAGTGACACGAATGAAAGAGCTCCAGCCACCCGAGCTATGTACATCTATTGACACTTTCCCACTTCGTAATACACAACTGATAGACTCAGAGGCTGGAAGAGGAAGGAGGGCAAGGAAAAGTATTACAGCCTTCGTTGTATATTATATACATCTACTTACATGGTATCAAGTACAGCCATGTAGCACACAAGTTGTTCATCCCAAGGAATCTCTTTGATACTGTCAGAATTCACGCTTGAAGCTCGCTTTGCATTATTCCTCTCGAAAATCGCGAAGATTGCCGCCAGGCAGACGGAGACTAGATTGGACATGACTCGCGGATGAGGACAACTGATCGCCGGACCGTGCATACTGTTGAATTAAACACAAATAATTTAATCAGATTACATTATTACTACATGTATCTACAACTAAAATCTATTAGAACCAAGTATTAGCCGCTCTTAAGTATATCTTTCCGGCAGCTCTAGAGCTATGCTGTTAGTTTTAAAGCATTTTCCAGTAGTTCTAAAACATTTTACAGTACCATTAAATTATTTTCTATAGCATCACTGGCACTATTCGGTAACAAGACTTTAAAATCTGCCTATCTCGGCAAAAATTGAATGCTGACGAGGAATTCTTTTACTATAAATTAAATGCTTGACCCTGGGTTTGCCTCTCTCACCTATAGAAAAACACTTTATAAAGCAATCGAATTCACCCGAAGCTAGCTCCATGTAGAGACAGACTTGTAAAGCAAATTTGACAACCTGCAGATGTAAAATATGTCAACCCCCTGTTAATTTACGAAATTAAAAATGACTTCGTCAAAAGAATTACAACCAGATGAATCAAAAAAATTAACGGAGAAAGTAACTTCGTCTACAGTTGGAAATCAGTAGGTAATAAAATCAAAGAAAAACTTTTCTTGTTACTTTGGATATATGAAGATATGGATATAGTATATATGGATGCATATATATGGAGTTATATTAAAAGAGATTTGAAATGAAATGAGTTCATTGAATCAGAATTCGTTAAATCGTTGGAACCTTTGAAAAAAGGATCAAAGTGAGTTCATCTGTCTTTATACATTGACGTGTCTTCAAGTAGCAGAAAAAAACTGGAAATAAACTATCTTGAAGAGTACACACAACTTGAAAAAAGTGTTAACAGCCTTCGAAAAGTGCTAAATAAATAATGAAAGACTAATTTAAAGCGCCATCTCCGACTACTTCCAGTGCGTATCAATGAATAAAATAATAAAGGGGAGGAGAAGGAAATCAAGGAGAAGCGAAGCTTCCTGAAATGGGAGCTTATGGTCAATTTTTCTCCTTCCTCCTTGCTCCACAAGTCCTCGTCTCCATTCAGACGTACTTTTATGTACAAGGATATTCTCATGAAAAGTAAAGAGGCAAAAAAGATTCAGCTGGGCCAAACATAATGGAAACTCAAAGGAAATTCAGCGAAATTATAACTCTCCAGTGAACCAGAAAAATTCTCCGGGTGTATTGTAGAGCTGGTAGCGGGGAGTATATGTAACACAAATGGTATAAAGTTCCCTTGTATTTATAACTCTCCTGCAAAAGGATATGAGTAAGAGCAAGAGTATCGTCCACATAAATTTTGTGCTTGTCAATTTTTTTTTATCATTTTGCTCCCATATATCTATATACGCATAGCTTTCAAATAACAAGTTTCCATACGATCTAAGTCCACTATTGACTGGAAGTCATGATTCATTCCTAACAGCTCCAGTATGAGAAATCCTACAAGATGGAAAAGTAACGGAGCCATGGTCACTATTACAAAGAGATACAATTTCTCACATCATCTGCCTTCTGCACCAGGACCACATACTATCTATTCATCAAGAGGTTGTGAGCTATTTCAAAAATTATAATCCCTATAAAATAATTCGCTAATAAATTGCCATTAAAGACTTCAGATGTAGAGATTTACCATTACAGATGAATTTTATTTACGGTATTTAACACATTACAGATGAGTTGACATAACACATGACAGATCTAACATACTTGGACCATGTAAAGAAGTTAGGGTTGCAAAACTTAAAGCTCCCTAAAGTTGCAATACAAACAGCTCAAGTTAAGATTCGTAGACATCTTCGGCCAAACTGCCTAGATAAGTTTGCAAATTTATACTCTAACTATATGTTAATCCTGTATTATTGTAAATTACCTAATAATCATATATATATGATTATTAGGTAATTTACAAAATCACAGATGGAAACAAAAACTATATATGGATTTCAAATATGTTTATATTTACACAGCTGAATCGCTTTTATTTGAATCCAACCATGAATCTAATCTATGATGGAATCTACTAGCAAAATCTGAAGTGATTACAGTGACATCCTTTTTACTGGCATGAACGTACATATACATATTTTGGCGTCTATATAGACTGCATAGTTATAAAGCTGTCTTCTGAAAAAGAAGCGAAATTACTATGTAATTACGTTTTATGTGTACTAGTAGGCATATGTATAGATATAAGTATACAATGTCTTTATTTGAGCCGGTACACTACAGAAGACAACTGCATTTACGAGAGCTGATTCCATTTAAAGAATTAAAGAGAAACGGAAGACAAATGGAACATGTTTAATTACTTTACCAAACTACACATGTATAGAATGAAAAGCTTTTGTGGAAGGAAAGGAAGGAGGGATTGTAAGGGAGCCGGAGGAAGATCAAGCCAAGAGCAACTGTGAAGACGTCCTCATCACATCCATATAAGACAGGGAAACAATGTAAACATGGGGTGGAAATAAATGTGAAGAGTTAAGCATAAAATCTATGGCTTACCTTTTGACAAAGTTGCGGACAACGTTGATCCCATCATTGTGACAATAAAGTGCTTGAATGTAATCTTGGATGAAACGCCTCATGTATGGGTATTTACCGAAATCCTGTGAAGCAATAAAATCTCCAATTTATTTTATGTCATCATGTATCACTTCCAAGTCTTCACTTTTATGTATTCCATCTAGTCATCACATCATCATAAGTAGGAGGCTTTCAGCCATGTTACCATATCACTCACGAATATTCTCTCCAAGCTCTCAAAAACTATTATGTATCTCCATATCATCTTCTCTAGTATCTTTTTACATATTGCATTACCTCCCACAGGCTTACATCACATGTTGGGCTTTGGTTCGTATCATCAAATGATTCATCATCACAAATTGAACTTACTGGTTCGGATTGTAACAGATTCAATCACTGTATAATCGAACTACTCAATTCGGGATTGTAAAAATGACTCATCATTACAAATCGAACGTGTTGGGATCGAGATCATTATTTCAAATACCAAATACTAGCGAATATATCGACATTTTGTTTTATATGATAATGATATAGTATTCTGTAATTTATTATACATACATGCAATAAATTGTAATAATATATAATTTATGAAAAACAAAATCAGCAAAGACTCGTGGACATAAAAATATCCAAAAGAAGTTACTATGTCACGAATGACTACACTAATAATTATCACTTCCCCAAAATCCGTCTTTACATTTCCTTGAAATTCAAACGCGTGCTGCTCTTTGATTTGCTAATAAAGCATTTCGATAATAATGCAACTTAAACTTTACTACACTTTACCTATCGTCAAATTTGATTTGTAAAGGCTTTTCTGGATATTGTGTTCCAAGAAAATCCTTGAAAAGAATGCTTTCCAGTTCGTCAAAGTATAAGCCTTCCTACACTCTATTAAAGCTAATCCAGGCGCTACAAAGAACAAAGAGTGAAGTCTAAATAATTAAATCTAATTAATACAAAGTCCCTGGACGCCTTTAACTTTCTGGTAACTGACTCATTCATTAGCAGATCATTTGAATCTACTTGAGAATAATTAATTTCCCAACTTTTTAAGAACATGTCAGACGCAACCAAGCGATCACCACCATTGTTTCACCAACAGATCACATTCTATTTAAAACTTACCTTCGGGTAATTCGTTGAAACTTGAGTCAACTACAAAGAAAATACGGTATTCACACTTAATCGAATTAATTGTATTTAGATGTTGACGGCACCGTAGATCAAACACGTGGAGCATTTAATAAAGAATTCGAAGAATATCCAATTTGATGGAATCTTTACGTGCGTATGAGATTCTTAATTATTACAGGGAAAGGAGAAAGTAATCCTATAGTGTAAGTTGAGCATATGAAACATATTTAAATATAATTACATCACAATACTTAAAAGGATGCGAAAGACGGGTTCAGAAAAGTTGTATCGACTCCTTGATAATGATGGGATGAATTCTCTGCTGCATATTGCCTTTGTTAAAATACTGATTCAAAGATTAGATGCCAAATAGTGACACTAATTAGTAAGACAAACTTTGTTGACGTCCTCAATTCCCAATTTCAAAAGGTTTCAGCTATACTTATACACTCATAACACGTATATACATACAATCATACGAGAATTTAGTATGACGTTGAGGACATTTTGACGAACAACGAAGAAAGGTTGAAAATATGAAGATGACAGTGTATTTTATAGGGAAATAATAAGCATTGTTATATCGCAAAAGGGTGTTGCTTGAAAATCTTGGCGATTAAATTCGATAAATAACACCGCTGACGAGGATGCAAACTCTTTTTCCATATACACATACACTAAATGTATTATTTACAAGTTGTTGACTAAAAGTTAGTCAGCCGTCCCCGCGATTGCTTTAAAAAAGTTTTAATTAATCACCCGTCTCGCATTAAAGACGTCGCTTATCCTTTAAAAGTATTAAAGCCCATTTCAGAAGCTGCTACTTTTTACTCAAGACAAGATTTTATTAATCATTGGAAGTTTCGAAATTTAGATTTTAGTTAAGTTAGTTTGGAAATATGCTTCAATGGAAGTGTTCATTCAAGATAAGACAATGTTCGGATTTAAATGTAAGACGTAGTACGAAAGTCTATGAGGATCTAATTGTAAGTGATGACTCTACAAATAATATGTTACATATGTAGATAACTGTATTTAATTCTGTGGGAATCACAGTGAGCAGACAAAAAATTTGACGATGCCTGACTTGTAAAGTGTCAGTGTCGCTCTCCCTAATGAGAGATGTAACTTAAAATTGTAATAATTTACGAAGTTACTTTATAATTACACAGCTCGTCAAGATCGGAGACAGATGAGGAACTCGTGATGATCAGTTACCCGCTCAATTGGGATAGTTACTTAGGGTTGTGGGTATATGCTAGCTACTCTTATTCCTCATCAACTAATAACCCCGAGAGTTGACAACTATTCGAGGTCTCGAGTAGAAGCAAGAAGGAAATCTCAGGTTCAGAAAAAAGTATGTACAATCTCAGTAAGAGCAAGAAAAACACAGGATCAGCAAGACGAAAATCTCAGGATCAGACTAACACATAAGCTCAGGATCATAACGAAGCAAGTTCAGCTGTAGGTTTACACTCTGACATGACCTCCATCAAGAATTGGAGTAGGAGAGACGAAGGAGGTCAAAGGAACTATACGGGAATTCTTCTGAATATATACGAGTCACATAAAAGTTGTTTTGGAATCCTGATCATCGTCATATTGGCGTAGACATGAAATATAGTGAAAAAGATGATGAAAATAGTGCGTCTGAGCAATTTCATATGTATCGTCTATTCCATTCCCTTTATATATTATGTGAGTTTTGTGCATACAACACATCATTGGAGACTGGCCAATGTTTAATTCCCTCCGTTGTCGTCATGACTCGCGAAATGTTTATGACTACAGGTCTCGAGTGTTATTTTCGGACCACGCTCGCGTCTTATTCCTTCTGCCTCACGTTAGAACTTGTCATAATTGCTCTCTGTATCTTCGTACTCCCTCCGCATTATATTCCCTCGCTTATTTGGCTTATTCCAAGTCTGTACTTAACTTCGATGAACGTCAACTCGTCATCTCCAAAAGAAACGCGTCGTCACGAAAAGCTTCTCACCCAGGAAAGAAACTCTTCATTCCAACAGCAAAGGTTCCCTAAAACGAAACAAAGCTACTCCAAAAGAAGCGTCTTCATTTTGAACGACAGGACCTGCAGGAAAGTAGAGCTTGTTTTCAAAAGATATTTCGAAACGAAGCTTCTTGATAAAAGGAAAAGCTTTAATTTCTAAAAGCGAAATTTCTTTGCAAAACTTCGTTTCAACGAGTACATCTTCTACACAAACTTGATGGAGAGGTGGTTGAAGTAAGGAAATAGTGGAGTAAGAGAAGTAAAGAGAATGTAAACGCAGTTATTCGTCAACGATGACAACATATGGAGACGCAGTTTGGTAGGAAATAATTGTAGAAAATCCAATTAAAAGCATGAGAGAATATATTGGAAAGTGTTCGGATCGTAAAGACCCTTTGCCGCGGAATCCAAAACCGACCGAAACTCACTTTTAATCCTAACGCACAAGATTTAATCAAAGGATTGTCAAATACAAGGTTGGACTTTTACACATCTTTTATGATACCCACATACTCCTTCCAGTTTTTAATAAGTTGGAGCTTGAACCCAATAAAATGGCTTAGTTACTCACCTCTTATTCCTTGTTCTATCCTCGAAACACATTACATAAAAATGATGCTGTGGTATATCAAAGTATACTACACCAGTATCAATGTTCACAAATAACCGAGCCTGTCACCGTTTACGGCAGGCTTTAGTGCATTATTGCTTCCAATAAATGTTTGCCATTGTTAAATATAATTTTCTGCGAGGCTAATCATTTTTACGGTACTTTTCTAGACATCTAGACATACTGAATACAACTTAACTATAAAGGATATCGTACATCCAGCAGTCACAAATCCTGCTGGAAAACGCCGAAATCATTAATTCCACCTAATGCTATATACATTCACTTATACTGAAAAATGCTTAAACCTTCAGCTTCGACTTATCGTGCAGCAAACTTTTAATTTCCTTCTCATCATTTTTCATCGAATCAGGCGACAAACAAGAATTTGGAGTATCCAAGATGCCGCTGCCAAACTGCTGGTCGTACATTACATGAAAAATTCTCTAAATCCTTACAAGTAAAATAGTTGTCAGGGTTGTGAAGGGTGCGTTATGAAGGGAGGAGTACACGCAAAATTCCAGTAAGAAAAAATCAGTTCCAGATTATAATCTCGCCGTTACACCATATCTCTTGCACACTTGAGCTCTCCAGTAAGGTTATTTATGTATAATTATAACGAATACTTCAATGGTTGTTATAGCGCAGTGCTCCGTAATCATTTCCTTAAGAATTGTTCCGTTTTAAGATTGAACCATAAATCATAGAGGGAAAGCTATAAGCATATGAGTATCACATCAATCATTGCTCCTTCAATTGTGATCCCCTATTTTTACACTGACAGCCCTGCACCTTTGAATTCAACATGTTATTTTTTGCTTTATTACTTGCAGATCTGCTGGAGCAAGCTACGAAAACGAATTTTGATATTGTAAGTCGATTCCTTTGACCTGCCATGTGGACGAACTCGGAGAGTCAAGTAATCAACGAACATCAAATATGAAACCAACATACCTAGTCGACTCAGTTACCTTATACAACAACCGCAGCTACCCTGCAGCAAAATTCTGGAGATCATCTCTTCTTTATTACCAGTTTATCATTATAAAGCTGTGTATATCTAAGTATGCTATATTGTGTCGGTATGAAGAGTATTAAATAAAGGATTAATTAAGTGGTTAAAAAATTACGTGGACAGAAGGTTGGAACAAGGCGGAAAGTCAAATTCAGAAGGATGCATGTAATAATAAAGCTAGGGATATACTTCTGAAGACAATAAAATGGAGAATATCAAGGAACAAACATTATGAGGTTTCAAAGGAACCGACGCAGACTGCAAAAGGATTTACATTGCTTGGATTTAATTGCGACATCTCCTGCAAAACTGACATTGGCGGGTGTTCCACCCATAGACCCAGCCAGGGCCTGCACCACTGTCGATTTATGCATGAAATGTTCTTAAATATATTATTATTTATTTATATCTCGTACCCATATGATTATCATGCATTTGTATATAATCTTGCAGTTTGTAGATATATAATCTTATATAGTTGGATATAGCGGACAAAATTGTCTGAAACGCAACGGACGGAGAACAACCAAGGGTTAAATAAATGTTTGAAAAAGAATCTGGAAGCAATCAAGGCGGGTGCAACTCTTGAACGACTACAGCAGAGCACACGAAAACGCAATGCATCACGAAGATTGGAGGAAAAAACTTCGAAGCGAACTCTTCGGGTTAACCTTTCTGCTCTGTGTCAGTAACCACCACGGAATAATATACTATTAGACCCGGAAAATCTCAAGACTGAACTTATTACTATAAAACATACAGAAAATAATAAATTTAGTGATGGTGGAGCCAGCAGGAAAAAAGGATATGAAAGTTCGCATGCAAAAAATTTGTTTACTTTCGCCGTCCTTCAAGTAATTACGTAATCATAATAATTTCGAATCCCTTCTCCAATGTTACTCTAACATTCATTCCAATTACATTAAATTCCACATCCTTGTTATAAAAGTAGGGGAAACAACGGAGCTCTGGAACTTTGCTATAATTTACTTCCATTTTTGTATCGTTGTAGGTTTATGGACATACATATTGACAAAAATATAATAACGTTGTATGTACATCATATGTGTATACTACGTAAATATATATTATTTATAAAATTTCCCGAAACTACAATATGATGACAGCTTGTTTGACTTTGTCTCCGAATTGACTTGTACCTGTACTCAAAGTACTTACTTTGAATTCATCTATGTACCTACACAGTAGCTGTTTTTATTATTGTCCCAACTAAAAACGCATTATTTTCCTCTAAAGTGGTTCTTCTTTTATTACAACATATCCATTTGAACCTTAATTCACTTACACAAAAGAATTATTCACAAAAATAGCAACCTGATATTTTTCTTAAGGAAACAGACCCGTATAAATTTTCTATTTTCCCATTTCCTACAATCGTTTTTAAGGGCAAAAACCTTTATATACAAAGTTCCTAAGTGAATAATTTGAATAAAATATTACCAATAGCGACGGTAATGGACGGAAGTTCCGTGAAATAATGTCAACCAATGCGATGGTGGCAACGGAACAGAGTGTATAAAAGGTAAAAAAAAACAAGTTATTTTCGTCCTCGTGGAGTTCGATCCTTCTGTTCGACAATATTGGGAAAGTGGTCTCATATCGTAGAAATGCTTATATGTGGTGCGTTCATCGGAATTTTTTGAGGTTCACCATTTTATTCATTACTTGTCCCAGGCAGACATTTTTGATCGACTGACAGAGAGGAATGAAAGCTGAGAGGATTGCAACGTTTCACCCTACTGACTAACTTGAAAAGACCTTTTGAACCGATCATCTTTCCCTTTAACTATTTCTCACAATACAACATACCCAGTAGTTCCCTGTATATTACTTTCCCTGACATTTTCGCACCAATATGCTATAGTAATACTATAATGCTATAGTAATGCTATAGTCTACATATATACAGAATTTGTAACTATGCATTGAGCATCCACTAGTTACCAGAGAGTTGTAACTATAAAAGCAACAACAAGCGACATGTGACTGTTTACAAGCAATATTAGGGCCGATGAAAGTAATACGCTCCCAGCTACATTGCTCTAACTACCAGCAACATACCAAAAAAAGACGGTCGACTCATCCACCACATTCCCTTCACAATTCCCGTCAACTTCCTCAACTAATACTAGGATTTAAATGACAATGCCACATGCTTAGGGCATATCTTCATCTATTATACACATCCAAATTACTAGGTGCTTTCCTAGATTTTCCAACACATTCAAGCTTCTGTCAATACTCTTTATTGTTGCCTTCACACAATTGTAACCCATATTGTAATTTAGCGTTTAGCGTGGTCTCGCCATTTCCTCGTCACAGTAATTTTAAGCGTATAGTATCTCTTCGGTGTATCTAAATTCAACGGACCTTGCTATTCCGACACTATACACTAAGGAAATAGATTCAGGGTATTTAAAGAAATCAAACGAAGTCGGTCTAATTGAAGGGCAACGAGAGATACATAATTTTATTCAATTAAAGATATGATGAAGTAAATTTGTTTTAAATTAAGCTAAAGATAGACGCTTTTGGTAAAAATTATATAGAAATTGAGGCTAAAGTACAATATAAATAATAACTGAAGATAATAAAAGGTAATTTTAGTAAACACAAGCTAACTAAATGGATTTTTATGAACAAGGGTTAATGGAAAACTGAAAAACGACAGTTAATTTTTATAAACTCTTGCTAAACTGCCTAATTTTTACTAAAAAGAAAATTACCTCAACAAGCGCTAAACGGCATTGTAAGTAGTTCGACTCAGTTTACATCATTGTAATTGATTAAGGTAATCATGTATTTTGCTGACTTTGCTTTATACTTTATATACAGTATGTATTTCCGAATTAAAGTTGGAGTTACTTGAAGAAAGTATGAAACCTTATACGCTGCAGTTATTTAGCGAAGAAGCCAAGAATGCGAACAGCACAACCGGAAAAAGGTCACGATGTTATAATCTGGAAATCTACCGGGAGTATCCCCCTCCTGCTGTTACCACCTCTAGCTTCTTGGCTAACTTATGCTCCCGTCGGCTCTGATATTTATGAACATTTCAGGAGGGAAAAGTGGCTAGATGAAATTAGTCAGTCTCATGAAATATTCGCATGTAATTATGATGAAGGTGTTGCACGTGTGGACACAGCAGCAGTAACAACAACAGTAGCAGAGCCTCCAGGCTCACGCATAAGCAGCGAGGATTAACCTCTATTACAACTTGTAAGTATTTCCAAACATGTAGATATACATGTATAGAATATAAATAATAGTGCATATAAATGCTATTGTAAATTGTACATATATAAATACAACTAAAGTGTAGTATTAATTTTAAATAAATTGCAACGAACTGAATAAATCATAGTAGCTATGTATGTATAGCTACTCTGGAATAATGCATGTACCAAATACTTGTCGCAACTAGGTATATACATAGATTAGTTATCTGAATAAGCATCAGTAGAGCAAGAATCAGGGCGCAGTATAGTGATGCACATCCAAAATCCAAATAGCTTACATGAATAGTCACACAGTAGTGGTGACGAATTCGATGCTTTCGGTTTTCTTCAATTCCTAGAAATTTATCAAGAGTTAATACGGCTTTAACACGATGGTTGCAAGTTTCCCCGCACAGATTAGCATGGAGCTTAGCATAATTCCGTGTCATTTTATCCCCATTTCGTAAATCACCGTCACCATTTGCTCCAACCATTACCTCCAGCATGTCTTAGAGGCTTGGTGCAATTACCCCATGGGTGACCATATGATGGTGTCGTGTTTTCAATTCACATCGCTCCATATCTCCCTACTAGAAGTGGGAAGTGTATACACAGACAAGTATACACTTCACAGTCCCGCGTCTCCTCCACTAATTTCCCCCCTGATTTCTAACTCCTTGACAGTCAACAACTGCTGAGTTACTGAGCGCTACTGCTACTGCCGTGGCCGTCCGACTCCGAACGTTCCACCAGTTTAATAATGTTTCGCACGATTAAAAAGTTATATCACTCTAGATGTGTATTTCATTACACTGTATGTGTAGCTGCCCAGTTGAAGCTACATTACGTAAATTAAGTATACATAAAACGTTGTATATCAACTATATGTGTTTATATACTTTTAGCATTTGTTTACATACTTTTAATGCGTGTTTACATACTTAATGTAGTATGTACATGTGTGCACACTTCTAGTGTATGCGTGCTTGTAGTGTATGTGCCTGTTTCTAGTATATGCGTGCATACGTTTACTACATGCGTGCATACTTTTAATATATGTGTACATACTTCAAGTACATGCAAGTATACTTCTAGTAATTATATGTGTACCTACTTCTAGTATATGTGTACATACTTCTAGTATATGTGTACATACTTCTAGTATATGTGTACATACTTCTAGTATATGTGTACAGTGTACATACTTCTAGTACATGCGAGTATACTTCTAGTACATGCGAGTATACTTCTAGTATGTATATGCGCCCTTTCATGTATAAAAACAATCACAAATCAAGAGCCTTGCCAGATTAAAATCCGATGCTACGTGCGACAAGAGCTGAACATCATCTCAAATCTAGAGCCACTTGGATACACAAGTATTTCCCAATGCTATAATATAATCCGAAAAAAAGAGAAGTATCAAGTTGTAAAAATCCTCGAGTCAATTTACACTTTGTGAACTTGTGTCTTATAAAACTGTTTCGAAGAGAAAAAAATATTGCAAAATTCCAGTAGAAATCCTGATATATACTATGTAGTAGTAGTAAGTAACTCGGGCCCAACCAAGAGTTCTCCCGTCGCAAAGTTTGAATCCACTTGAACAACAAGAGAAGTATTTCACACAATATTTATAGGAATCGTCAAATGTACGTCGTCGTGAAAAACCTAAAATAAGATACGAAAACATCTACAACAAGAGAAACCCTAAAAAGTCAGACTTCACAAGTGAGTACGACAAATATTCGGAGCGTTGTCCAATTTTTTAAAAACTTTTGTCCCCATAAAACAGTGAAAGCGAAAAAACTTCACACCGACAACAACAAAATATCAACACAAGTTGTTTTATATAGAGTGGTACAGTGTAATCATGAACAAGACCAGAGCAAATTTCTTGGACGATTCCGTCTCTCTCAAGTAGAACGTTCACAGTGCAATCTACTAACTTTTTTATTGCCATCTTCATTTCAATCTTACTTTCCCTATACAAATGTCATGTTATGTCCAAACTCCAAACACACATTTTATCATCACTGCCAAACTGCCAACCTCTGGACAGGAACGGCTCACTCCGGGGAATTAATTTTGGAAATTAAATACAAAAAATTCGGAGGGTTTATTCGGAGGATAATAAAAACCTCAATTTGTACAAATTAAAACCCACAAAAATCTATTACGTCATTAATTTATTGCAAAGTAAAAAAGACAATAATTTATCACACATTTACAAAGCTCAGCTGATACAAATTAATGTCAACTGGGTAAATTAATTGAAAAAGAATTTAGTTAAAAATTAATTCGTTCATTAAACTCAAAGCTAACGCGTGCTTTTTTGTAGTAGTAATTTTCATAATTTAATACCAATTAATTCTTAAATCAAGGAGCCATATTTTATTCAAAAAGTTTCAGAATTTTTGTCACAGTCAAATTCCAAAGAAGCAGTTTGTTGCTTCACCGTACGTGTTTTTCAAATATAAGGAACATCTCCAAAGACAAAATTTTTGTATATAGCGCTTAGATTGAAGAGCAATGACAGAAAGGGAAATGGATCTTCAAGCCCCTTGATTTATTGGCTTCCTCTCTCTCTCTCTTTTTAACATCAGCCCGTAGTCCAAGAAGAAGTTCCTCCTGACGGTTTCATGCAATGTAAGTAGCACGGTTATAAGAACCAACATATTACCTAAGTAGCTCCCTCCAGGAAGCATATACATAGGACTGGTCCTCCAGACCGATAAAACCTACTTAAACCCTTCGACGGTTGGTCTTCACAACCGAGACGGGAACTTACTTGATAACATAAAGCGGTGAGACTGGCAGTGCTTAGGATGTTACTCGTATAAACAAGTGTATAAGTACAGATAAAATGTTTGAAGATGCACAAATCACGTACGCTTCACACTCCCGATACACCAGGACATGTAATAAGCTACAGACATTTTAGATGGATATGAAATTACAGCGTACAACATTACAGCCGAGGAAAATACTTATCGTCTCACAGTGAGGAAGCGGAAAGAGTGAGAATAAGAGAAAAGAGTGGAAAGGGAATAAATGGACACATTGAGGGGAAAGACTAGAGCGGAATATCAAGTGGAGGGAAGGAGGCAGAGGTTAGGCAAAACAAATGGTTGTTCCTATGCCCAAGAAAATAAGTCGCCCGGCAAGTGAGCACCCAGCATTAAAGGAGCACAGCAGAACAAGAAGATCCACAACAAGGAACAAGATCCAGGGAGCACGTCAAGACGAGAGGTACACGATAGCATGACCAAGCCTTACAGATGCTGCAAACGGCAAACATATACTTAAACTAAAAAACACCCTGAAATAAGTCCAACACCATGAAGTCTTACACAATGAAGCCCTACACCATAAAGACCATAGAACGACCAAGGAAATTCAACAACTCAGAGAAAAAAACGATGCAAAAGTGATGTCGAGAAGACAAAAATTCCGATTTAAAGACAAAACTAATGAGAAAACTACATACCCAGGCGATGTAAAAATAATACAAAAATGACGATGCAAAAAAAGAAGACAAAAATAAAGATACGAAGAAGAAAATGTCAATGATGCATTGATGTAAATTACGACGAGAAGACAAAACTTTCAACGAAAAGACAAGAATGACGATGTGAAGCAGACAAATCAAAAATAAGAATACGAAGATAAAAATCACAATGAGATAGCACTGTTGTGAGTGAGGAAAACAAGAACGCGAAGCAAAGATCGAAAAGATGATGAAAACGGTGGTTAGAATAAGAAACAGGAGCAAGAAGGCAATGGGGAGAAAGCCTGGACGAAGCAGACGGCCTCAACGCGCCGAATAACAAGGGAGGAAGTAAGTGGGAAGGAAAACACTAGTTAATTATGCATACGATGCATAGCCGATTTTGTGTGAAACAGTATATTTTGTCTCGTAATAAGTTTCATCTCCTCACCAAAGACATACATATAGATATTTGCTGTAAATGGCCCCTTTGATATTGCACTAATACACCCACAACACTACGGTATACATAATGTATAACCTTATTGTTAGCCGGGAACGTTCAGCCTGCCGCGAGAATAATAAAATAAAGATATTACACATATAGCTACATTTAATTATAAACACAAAAACAGCCAAGCTCGGCTTTGAGAACTACATTCCATAAGTTACTGTCTGTCATTGGCCAACAACATATTCAATTTAACACGAGTTCAGACCTGTCAACAACCTTAATATTCGACTGGAGAAGTACACACAATCCAGAACTTAAATCCGTTAAAATGTTCTTAAAAATCTTTTTCAATCGATTGGTGTTTTTATTAAATAATTATTTTTAAATCCTTAAAAACAACAGAAAAATAGCTAAAAGAAATTAAATACAGTTTAAAATCATTAAATATCAACAGACAATAGTTAAAAATCAACAAAGAAAGCTCAAAATAGTCAAGAGATAGTACAAATAAATATAGTAGAAAATAGTAAAACATTTTGGTGGTGGCTATAATTAACCCAAAAAAACCACTTTTCATCTGTTTTCATTACGGAACAACCCCATCAGTTTTATTGTAATATAATTAAAATTTATTATCCTTATTATTACTTCTATTTTGTAGAAATTGCTGGGGAAGTATAACAGCACAGAAATAGAGCTATAAGGATTTCTTTGTTGATTCTTCCAATTGCGTCTGAAAGTTTGCAGTGAATGGAAAGTATTGTATTGGTATTTTTGGGGAAATTCTAGAAATTCTTAACAACAACAGCATTGGGCGCGTTGCTAAATTCAAGTAATTGTAGCCTTGTCAAAAGCAAATCTACAATAATTAAACGCAAAACTTGACCGAAATCCTGAAAATTCTTGATTTTAGGAACGCGCTCATTATTTTAGCTGGAATTTTTAAGAAATTATTTTAAAACCGAAGCATTTTTAGCTGTAATTTTTAAAACTTTTAGCTGTAATTCCAAGAATTTTTAACTGTAATTTCAAGAGTTTTCAGTCGTACTTTCAAGAATTTAAATTCAGCTGCAATGTTATTTTAAAGTTAGAAATTCCAGTGACAGATGTAAAATTGCAAACTGAAACTCCACTTCGCAGTAGTCTCATTGTGCCCCAAAAACAAGGGGAAATACTTTCCTGCAGCAGAGTAAATAGACAACAAATTTCAAGAGCATCCGACCTGTCCAATGTAAATACCACAAGCCCTTTAACCTTGGAAGAAGTATAAGAGCAATGTGATGTGCGTGACATTTTGCTGAACAAACAGCCAGCCGAACAAGTTCAGAAAGGTGGACGAATTATTTGCACAAGACAATAATAATTCCTCGGAATTGATTTTCATAAACAAGCCTCTCTCCCTCTGATTTCCTATCTGCCGCTATGTCAATAGTCTTGTGTCAATAAAATGCAAACTAGACCGTGTAATGGATTCTCAAGCCACGCGAAATAGTATATGTGGGCCAAAAATATGAGGAATTCTAAGTAAAAACGAGAATAATGTGCGCCGAAAATGTCGTCGGAAGTGTACCACAAAAACGCAAAAGGAGATAGATAGCATTTTACAAATTCATTGTGCACAAAATGTACTAAAAACTTTAACGCGAAAGAGCATTAAAATACCCTAAAATTTTACGTGCTAATCAAGCCAATATCCTCACACCTTCATTTACAAACTGCGCGGGAAACTGCAAATTACTAGAACAACATGGATAAGGAATACACAGCTTCCATGCAAAACCCCATAAAAGTATCGGGAGACTGCCACTAAAACTCGCAAGACATCTTGGAAAATAATATTTTTTAATTCCTCGTAAAATATACGCTATGAATACTAACATAATAGTATGTCCTACACATTTTGCACCTGAAGAAGAAGAAGATCAGGTGCTCTAAAACTTGAAACGTAGTTCCGAAAATTGAAAATAAAATACTAATTTCTCAAAGTGATTATTAATCCAGTCACTTTATTGCTAACTGCGCTGTGTGAATAGTAAATTATTGGGGGAAATACTTAATTTTTCTTAAGTAATTACTTAATTCATGTGTTGATTAGCCTTGGAGATGGTTCCGACATGTAGTAAAAACTTGGCAATAAACTTGATTAGCTTTAACAAACCACGTATGTAGTCCGCAATTATTAAAAACTATAGCTTTCCGCCCCGTGCTCCGCACTGTCATATCATTTTTATTGGTCGTTCCGTTGCCACGTGGAACAGATTCAAACTGCTCTGGGAACGCAGACAAGGATTTTAGTATGAAAATAGAGTAGAGGATTTTTGTGAAAAATATTTGATTAGATAAAAACATCGCAGAAAAAATTAATGAAATTTAACGCACAAAATTATTAGAATAAAATAAAATAATAAATTGAGTTAAATGAAATACAAATAATTAACTATAAAAGAAATTAATTAAATTAAATGCAAAAAATCAAGAAAATCAAATGCAAAAAATCAAGAAAATCGAATACAAAAATCCTCACCTATATTCAAGCTAAAATCTATGTAACGCTTTTAAAATTTCGCGCCATACATGATACAACATAAAGACCAATCATTGTTTTTCCCGTGCAAAGCGCGGGCTTAAAGCTAGTATTATAAAATATCCCAGAAAATTTACCACAAATTTAAAACCAAAAAGTACAACTAATACTACAAACGAGAATATTAAATACAAAAATCAATGCAAACTAAACGTCAATATGCTCGAGAGGAAAACGACTAGAAGAAAGAGGTGAAAGTGAATAAAAATAAAGAAAATAAAAATAGAGTGGAGAGTCCTTAAGGAGGAATATTATTGACTGGCGAGGGAAAGTAAATAATAAAAACGGTTGGGTAGCTTTCGCTGTATATAATAAAAAAGTGCTCCTATGTATTTCTTTATATTTTGAGATTTCCCCCCAAAAACTCTGGCTACATGAGGGAGTTAATGGAGGGAATGGAGGAATGATAGGGAGCATATATTTAGGTTGTGGAGAGAAAGAAAGTGAGAGAGAGAGAAAGAGAAAGAGAGAGGACAGTGCATTGGAAGTGGAATAATATTACATATAGGGAAACAGATTGGTGTGTAATGGTAAGTGGCTTAAGTTGAATTTGCGAAAGGAAACTGTGAGCTGACTGTCGCATTTGATGAATGAGGCATTACTCTTTTCTTTAGCTTTCCCCGTACACACAAGCCGCTCTCTGTATTTTGTAGCTTTGCACTTCTTCTCTTCTTCTTCTTCGTCCTCCTCCTGCTCCTTATAAGCACTTGTTGTATATTTATAGTCGAGAGGCAAAAGAAGAAGTTGCTTGGGCGTGGAGTGCCGATGCCGAGGGCTTTTATAAATGCCACAAAACTCCATTCCGCTTGTTTTCCTTTTTCCTATATAAGGAACAGGCACGTTCAGCTATTGCGCTTCCTTCATTTTAAATTTCCCCCCAATATTTCAGTTTTTATTTTGAGTTTTTATTTTTTATTTCACTCATTATTATGAGAAAAATCCATAAATTTTTAAGAAATAAATTAAAGGAAAGAAAATAAGATTTAGGAATTTCAGAATAATTTTTTTTAAATTAATAAATAAAAATAATTAATTTTAATTTTTGAATTATTTTTAATTTAAATATCACATGATTTAAAATAAGTTGAAAGTATTTAATAAATAAAAACAAAATCAAGCAAAATTGCAGCAAAATATCTGAATCGCCCCTAAACCACAAGGAGCTATTTCCCCACCAACGAAACATAAAGTGCATTTCCAAGATTCCAAGTGCATTTTTCTACAAAAATACATCAACCCACGCTTTAATAACAACAACAACCACTTTCTCTAAATGAGGATTTTTTTATTTGATTTTAGAAATCCAAAAATTCGACTCAACTTATACACAAAATGGGAGTCAAATAAAATTCAAACTTTTTCAATATTTTGAATTTTTGGCAAAATTTCCCCACTGTGTTTGGATAATATTATTATTATTTATTATTCTAGAACAGCATTATATTTTGGAATTAAATTCTTGTTTTTTCTTATGAGAAAATTATTTATTATTTTTCTTGTTGATTTTAAATTTAATTTTATGGATAATTTTATGGGATTTCTTTTACAATAATAAAAAAATTAAGAGTGAGCGCTTGTTGTAAAATAGGAATTCGGTAAAAAAAATCGGCAAAATCCACTGGAGCAATGAATCTTTTGAAGCAGCATCTGCTGTGAATACAAAAATTCCTTATAAACATCCTCATCCTTATTATTCCTAGCTTGTGTACACACTTGCTCAGTGATTGATTATTGAAAATTAAAGGGAAATTTCTTGGCACAAGGGATTTTGTTATTTTTCACCCTATAAATTCCATTGGAATTCTGTTCTGAAGAAAATGTACTGCAACTTTTCGTGAAGAAATTCGCTGGGAGAGAACATTTGGAGGAAGGAATAAATACAAAAATAAATACAAAAATAAATACAAAAATAAATACAAAAATAAATACAAAAATAAATACAAAAATA